>JASDQU010108695.1:99527-114424 GCA_032191745.1 Picea mariana | reverse complement strand
GATATCATGTGTTGGAGTCAAGAGATTTTCGAAGCCTAGAGTGCTGGATATGATCTCAGTCAGAGATCAAGGAGCAAAGAATGTGGATCGTTTGTGTGGTTGATGATGTGTCATAGGCCACATGGTAGGGATGTCGTGTGGGGAGACATGTCACTCGGATTCAGTACCTTTTGGACCCAAACATTTTTTTTTTGAGTGACACATGGAACACATACCATGGGTCCATGTCACCCTAGGTGATGTCAGCATTTCATTTCATCTACAGGAGTATGTAACTCCAAGGGTGTCCAAGTTTTTACTAGTGAAAAGTGTCGAAGCCCGAAGTTGCGAAGGAACACAGATCGTTGTTAAGCCCTAATATTGGCTCATTACCCCTTAATTGGGGCATATTACATTAGTAATTTTATTTTATTTATGTCGGATTTATTCCATTAGTTGTAATTATACCTCCTAGTCTCCTATATATACTAAGGAGACATTTTCATTTGGAATCATCTTGGAATTGTACATTTATGTGGGCATAAGGAGGTTGCCCCCTTGAAGAGGCTTATTATATGATTTTCTCTCTTTTTCAAGGCGTTGAGTACTTATTCTAAGGTTTTTCTATGCTATATTGATATTTGGTTCTTAACATATGGTATCGAAGCCCAAGGTCTTGGGGTTTCGATGCTACATCTGAGACACCTTGGCATTTTTGCTATAAATTGTTTTCTACAATGTTTCATAAGGAACGTCTTGGAGGATATTTATTAGATGGATCAAGGTATGTTTGGTTAAAATTTTAGCTCCCGAGGCCTTACAAATTCGACGATACAACCTATTCAAGATAGGGTTCTGGAATCATCCTTAACTGAGTCATTGCGGAATTTTTGCTATAAATTGTTTTCTGTAACGTTTCAGACCCTGAGATTTGGAGAATATTTACAAAAATTATTAAGGTATCCGTGGTAAAATTTTTAGCTTCTGGGACGTCTTACATTTGTAGATACACCTTGTGGAAGATAGGGTATCTGACTAGTCCTATTGACTAGTCTCAAGAAGGTGTTCCAGGTAAAACAATCATAAATTCTACCTAGAGTATCCCAATTGAATGTGACTGGTTGCATTGGATAGTGGACAGTCTTTAGTATTTCTGGTACAAGTTTCAAAATTTTATATCAATTATTTTGTGTGGGGCGTGCTATACAAGTGACATCTCCCGGAAAGGCCAAAAGTCAACAAGTTGTGGGGAAGTTACCATAAATTCCACTTGGCACATGCAATTTTGATCAGACCTATGGCATTGTGGAGAAGAAATATTAGAGAAATACAAAAAATAAAGTTTCATACTAGGAAGGGCCTAAAATTTGGAGATACAGAAGAAGAAATATTGTCTAGCAGAACCACCTCAAAATCAAGGTTCAAAAGTGATACTTGGCCAACATGCCACCCAAAAAGGGAAATTCTACACCAAATAAGCCTCAACATAATCCTACATGGACTCTTGATGAAGGTGAAGAAATGTGTAGGGACATAAATGATTTAAAAAAGAAGACAATAACAAAAGATGAACTACAAGAGATGATGGAGGGTTTAAAAGGGGAGATCATGGTAGGATTGGAAAATTTCATAATAGAGAGGACACCTAAAAGAGAAAATGTATCCCATGAAATTCATGATGAGGACACAAGGAAGGTGAATCAAGAATGGATAAATTCCAACTTTGGGTTGAAGACCAACTACGTTCCTAAGAATGATATGAGGAAGTTTGATGGCAAGGACCCAATCACATGGATACTTCAGATGGAGCAATTCTTTGATCTACATAATGTGCCACATACACAAAAGGTACAAATTGCTTCTTTATATTTAGAACCCAATCAATTTTTATGGTATTGATGGCTTTGTTCTCGCAAATCACTTGTCACTTGGACAATTTTCACGGAAGAAATGATAGCACACTATGAGGATACAAGGAGCAATACCTTCTTTAGCCAATTGATAAATCTCAAGAAAAAGGGTTCAGTTACAGAGCACATTGAGAACTTCCAAAGATTGAATATAAAGGTAACAGATATTCCGGATGAGCACTTGATTGATGTATTCATAGGAACTTTAAAGGATAACATTCAACATGAGGTTCTCCTTTGGGAACCCAAATCATTGGAGAATGCATTTAAGGTGACATGAAATGTTGAAGGTAAAATTATGGCTATGGCTACTAGAAGGACCAATCCCAACATCTATAGAGAGAATAATTCTCCTTCTTCTAAAACACCTCAACAATTGGAGGAAAAAAAAGCAAGAAGTTTATGCTTTAATTGTGACAGCAAGTACAGTAAGGGACATAAGTGTGGTCAGAATAAATTATTCTACATAGATTGTGAAGAGGAAGAAGAACAAGAACAAGGACCATCTGAAGATGAAAACGTAGAAGCAATTTCATCTGAAGAGTTGACTCCCATGATATCGTGTATTGCATTGGATGGAGTTATCACTCCTCAAACCCTCAAGATCAAAGAATACATCAAAAAGAAAAAGGTAGTAGTCCTAATTGATTCTGGCAGTACTCATAATTTCATTCACTATAAATTAGCCAAAGCTCTCAATTGCTTTGTATATCCAGCGCTAGAGTTTCAAGTAATGATTGCAGATGGAGGAACTATCAATNACTATGGGGGAATATGTAATGAATAGTCCAATGATTGCTATACCCATGGGTGGTGTTGATGTTGTACTAGGAATCCAATGGTTACAATCATTAGGAACAATGGCATTTAAATTTCAAGAACTTTTCTTGAAATTTTCATTGGAACGAAAATAAATTGAATTAAGAGGTATCATAGGGAAACCTGGTAAGGTGATAAGCTCTAATGGCATGACAAAATTATTGAAAAAGGGGAATCCAGGAATTATTGCACAACTATGCTCACTAGATGTTCAAACATCTAATCCATCTGTTCCTCAATATCTCCAAGGGATCATTGATAAACATTCCAAAGTATTTGAAGATATTCCCTAAGGTATTCCACCCACTCGAAATCATGATCATGAAATTCACCTAATTCTTGGGAGTGTTCTTCCTAACATCAGGGCATACATATACCCTTATGCCCAGAAGAGTGAAATTGAGCGCATGGTTGAAGAAATTTCAGAGGCTGGCATTATTAGACCTAGCCAAAGTTGGGGATGCAATGAAGATCACATGTACAAGGATTTCCCTCACAGAAAGGATAGAGTGAAGACCATGCACAAAATCCAAGAGGCTATAGCAATAGGAGACATGGGAAGGATTTATGAAACCTTAGATGATCGACAAGCATAGTACCAATCCAATATGATCGAGGTGGAAGGTAAGATCATATATCATCTTGTTGCTATTTTAATTGATTTAGGAGAAAGTAATTGTTACATTGATCCTAAAATAGTGGATAGATTACATTTGGAGAAAAGTAAGCTTGGAAAATCAAATTTGGTACAACTAGCCACTAGAACCAAAAGGAGAATCCATGATATGGTTAGAGGTTGTTCCATAAGTATTAATGGTGTGAATACTAATGATGATCTAAATATTATATGATTAGGGTGTTATGATATTCTAATTGGAATGGATTGGTTGGAAAAGAATCATGTTGTCCTAGATTTTCATAAAAAGACATTCACATGTCTTGATGAAGAAGGAAAACAGAGCACCGTAAAAGGATTTCCAAGACCTATCTCTATAAGGAAGATTTCAGCCTTACAACTGAAGAGATGTTTCAAAAAAAGATGTCAATTGTATGCAACCCATGTGGAGGAGCCAGAAAAGACAAAGGGTACACGCCTTGAATATTTTTCGGTAGTACAATAATTTGAAGATGTATTCCAAGAAATACCAGGGTTTCCACCAAAGAGGGAGATATATTTCTCTATTGATTTAGTGCCAAGAGTTGCCCTGGTATCAAAAACACCTTACAACATGAGTACACAAGAATTAAAATAATTACAAATTGAGTTGGAAGAATTGTTGAAGAAAGGGTACATACGTCCAAGTGTTTCACCTTAGGGAGAACCAATACTCTTTGTTAAAAAGAAAGATGGAACTTTGAGGCTGTGTATTGAATTTCGACAACTTAATAAATCCACCGTAAAGAACAAGTACCCTCTGTTATCGCATAAACTGTTCAATATCTTGTGAGTCTATGTTTTCTACCTAGGTCTATAATTTTACTTGTTTTTCCCCTTTTTGCAGACCCTATCTTAAGTTTTTCCTCTCATCTTGTAGTTTTTCTGCTATTTGTTTCCACCTGTTTGATAGACCTTCTTTTCATTGTTGGCTGCCTGAGAAATATCAGCCCTAAGCTTTTCTATTTTCTCTAACGTCGATCACATTTCTCTTTACCTCTATCCCTGATCCTTTTGTTTTCCCAAACCCTCAGCCAATCATCCAAGTAATATTCACAGGCCGCATTCGTGAGAACCAGGTGCAGAACTTGAAGCAGTCTGATATCAACTCAAAGAAAGAAAGAAAGATCAACTTTCGGCGACAGAGACCCATCAGGAAGATTGAATCGACGACCATCAGGTGATTGGGATCATATAGTTTCACCAAGTTTAGCATCCAATAGAGGTCCGAAATAACATGGTCAATCCCAGCCGTTGGTACAGGGAAGGATGTGTGGTGCAAGATTAGAATTTAGTGGTTTCACGAGATAGAGCGGTCAAGAAGAAAAGTCATCGAAAGTCGCAAAATGTGAAAATGTGATAAGATCGCAACTGTTGATCAAAGGAGAAATCTGGACCGATGGATCAAATTTTCACGATTTCGCGATCTGAGAAAGTAGGAGGGTAGAATCTTGAAGACTCAAGACACATGAAGTCCCGAAATGATCTGGTCCATCCTCTTCAAAGAGACGTGTGGCACCCTATTCATGCAATCATGATTTCGCGAAGACGAGGATTTCAGCATGGAACACAATGTGAACTCACAAAACACGAAATCTTGAAACGCCTGGGAATTAGGCCCATGATCACAACCTAGGGTCATATAGAAAGTGGGACCTAAGGAAAAATAACCACCCATTTAAGCAATGAGTAGCTGAGGTTGTTCAAGGAGATGATCGTGGACATCAAATTCAAAGCGAATCTAACCATTGATCCAGATGGGCATTTTCGCGATTTTGAGCATCGAGATATTTGAAATCAGGGGGAGTGAAAACTCCCAAAACACGAAATCCCAAAATTTCATATGGGATAAGCATGAGGTCATGGCCTGAGTTCGAACGGGGTGAGGAAAAGAGATGTGCAAAGGATCAAAGCACTCAAGTTGGTCACAGAGAAAGAACTACATGACTTCGAGGTGCCAAAATTGACTCGAAGGGGTTGTGAGCTCACCTGGGCATTCATGGGTGTCATGCCTTGCCATGATCCCTAAGAAAGTAGTTAATGAAAATGGGGAACGTGGTTGAAACCTTGTTTCACCACATAAATGGAAATCATGCAAAATCTGGCCGTGGAGGGCAGATTGTTAGCCAAAATTTCCCTGTCATAGATTTTCTTGTGAAGCCCATACTCATTTGATCTTGCGTCTAACAGAAGAATACAAGTGAAACTTGACAAAAGAATATGCAGTCGTGAAGCTTTGATTATAGTAGCCAGGTCACACTCCTGGTGGTGGCTGTTCTCTGAGTATAATTACTCAGTTTTGATATTTTGTTATGGTTGATGGTAGAGCAAAGCTCCCATATTGTAAAGTTTTAATGAACACTCTGGTTCTCTGGTTATGCTTTGTAATATGAGATTTCTTGTTTAATGACAGTCAAATTTCTTGCTCCCTCTTGTTTTACTCCGATACTGAAATATTTCATGATTGAATTATTCACTTGAACTATTGTGACTGCAAGATGATGAAAGTTTGATTATAGTGTTGTTATAATTTCTTTTAGTTCCTTTGAAATTTGAATTCAAGACGACCTTGTGTTTAAATTTTTCTTCTTTAGGCTATTGGAAGGCCTGATGTTCATGAAAAACCTCTGCATTCTTCGATGAAGTCTTCCTCCTACTCACCCATACTACAACCTACTGACTGAAGTTAAACGGGACCTCACCTTCTTGTGCATATCATTCCAGTCTTCTTAGTTAAGACAATATTTTCTTGAGATTGCGCCCGTTTGACCTTTTTATAACCAACCCATGACATAAAATACTGATGGGTATAGGGCTACCTCTACAACAATCCAGAGGTGACTTCTGGTGCTAACATTTCTGGCACCGCTGCCGGGGACAAAATTGAATATTTTTCCTGGGATTGAACGACAAAGCTTACTAATTCTGAAGGTGCATCAGAACTTAGCACATAAAATATTGCAAATGTACACCTGACGAATCCACTGTGGTGACTCCATTGATGAGAATCCATTGGAGACTCCACTGTTTCAAATGTGGCTTATAGAGGTAGACACATGAGGTCTACTCCACAACTGCCTTTAGCAACTCCTGAAGCTAACCAATAGAAAATTTTCAGAAAGGGAAAGGCCCCTCGAGAAGGTACTTCTGCTATTGAACCAGGTATTTCTGATTATTTTCACCATCCTCCTTTAGAAACTCCGATAGATGCTTTTCATTCTCCTATTATATCGTCTGTTGGAGTTTTTCGAAGTTGAAAGTTTGGGAGTGTTCTTGTTGAGTTTTCCCCTCCTGGTCTGGATTTGGAGGGAGAAATCCTTGTCACTCATATTTCCCCTAAAGTTGTACGACCCTAGACCTCGGAATATTTTCCCACTCTAGGTTTTATTAATCCTACTCCTGTTAGAGTTACTAATTTTGCAGAAAGGGAATCCTCTTTTCCTTCAGCCTTGTAGAATTTTCTCCGAATCCTCTGTTGTTTCCCTTTCCTCCCCAAAGTTCAGTTCCAATCCCCCTATTCGAACCCTTTCCCCTTCTAGTTCTCCTCCACCTACCATCCCTATGGAAGGTTCTAACCCTCTTAGGAAAAGAATGTATGCCATAATGGCTACACGATATTCCCCTTTAGTCCTACGTCAACCAATGAATGCTCTCTCTGCTGGAGATTACCTAAAGTATATGCCCAAGTTCATAGGAGAAGAAGGCATAATTGCTGAAGAACACCTTGTTGCCTTCTACAGTTATGCGGACAATTTGAATATGAAAATGAGGACATCTGGATGAGATTTTTTGTCCAGAGCCTTGATGGTGAGGTTAGGAAATGTTTTAGGGGATTGAGCCCTAGATCCATTGCTGGGTTTCACTCTTTGGATGATGTTTTCTGGAGACAATGGGGGGATAAAAAGGACTTTATGTATTAAATTACAGATTTTGGTGCTTTGAAGAAAGAGGAGGGAGAATATATCTCTGTCTTCTCCAAAATATTTAACAAGATGTACAATAAGATCCCTGTTGAGATAAATCCTACAGAAGCCTCTTCCAAGATTACCTATGCTAGTGATTTTGACCTTGATTTATGCCTCCTGTTGAGAGAGAGAAGAGCTACTTCCTTGGCTCATATGCAAGATGCAACCCTGGAAGTAGAGTCTAACATATTGGCAGTAAAATGACTCAGGAATAAGGTTGATAGGGACATACNGCCCCCCCTTAAATGGAGGAAGTAACCAAGTTACTAAAATCACTTTCAACTAGAATGGAAAGATTGGAAGTAGAGGGGAAGAAGGCATACAAAATCCTCAAAATTATGATAACAGAGCCAACTTCAGAAGACTAAACAATTCCCCTGAAATACTCCTGAGAGAGCCCAGAAATAGAGAGAGAGATGATCGGAAAATCCAAACACCTCTCCAAAATAACCTAGTTGCTGATGAAGAGAGGGAGGAAGAAGAGATTGATTCTGAAATCCATTGTCTTGTAGACACTTCCCCATTTCCCCATTTGAATCAATCTCCATACGAGGAATCCCTCATGAATAGTCAAATAAATGAGCTATGTAAGGGTGAGATGGCCAATAGTAATCCCAATAAATACAATCTCAGGTCTAAGAATAAATAAGGGAAGTCTGATGTCCCTGATCAGCCTTCGAGAGAAGAGAATCCTGCTAAAGATGGAACAAATAACAACAAAGAAAAGAAAGCTCAGAACCCCTCACCAATACCCAAAGAACCTATCCCAGAAGTGAGAGAAGTTTTGAAGCCCCTTTCTTCTTTCATCTTTGAGGACAATGTTCAAAAGATCATAATTCCTGTGCCCCTTTCAGAGCTAGTCAAGGATGAAGATTTCAAGAAATCCCTCTCTAAGATGTTGCAGTTAGAGCCATCTTGCCATTCCACAAACTCAGTAAATATTCAATATGCAAATCCAACAGTCATTTTAGGTCCTATGGTAGAAGATAGAGGTGATTCATCCCCTCCCTTCTATACATCACTAAACATACATGATAAAGTGTTGCATCACTGTTTGATGGATTCAAGGGAATCTCATAATCTTATGCCCAAAAATGTCATGGAAGAACTTGGGTTGGAAATAACCAAGGTTTATCATGATTTGTATTCTTTTGATTCGAGGAGAGTGCAATTTCTTGGGGTCATCAAAGATATGGTCGTGACCTTGTTTCAACTTCCCATGAAGAGCATGGTCATGGATATTGTGGTGGCTGATGTTCCCCCCAAGTTTGTCATGCTCTTGTCAAGGTATCAGATAAAAAGACTTGGGGTAACCTTGTAGATGGACCTCACATATGATACCATTCCAGTGTTTGGAGGGGAGCATAGGAGGCTATACAGGGAAGCTCAGTTGTCCTACATTATTAGTGGTGAAGCAAACCCCACCAATCATCCTATCTTTTCACTCGACACTGATTTGGGTTCTAGTTTGTTAAAACTCATAGATACTCCTAAAGCTCCTCCCGAATTCATAAAGCAACCCATTTCTTTTCGTGAAATACCTCCTCTAACTACTTCTGTGTGGAAGATGTATTTCGACAGAGCCTCTTCTAGGGAATATGCTGGTGCCAGAGTAGTTTTTGCATCACCTTGTCAAGAAGCCATACCCTTGTCCTATAAACTAGAATTTGAAACTACCAATAATGTGGCAGAGTAGGAGGCTCTTGTTTTGGGTTTGAGGGTTGCGAAAGAAATGGGAATTGAAGAGCTAGTAGTATTTTGAGATGCTGAACTAATTGTTCATTAGGTAAAAAATGTTTATCAAGCCAAGCACTCTAGGATAAGGACTTTTAGGAATGAGGTGTGGGACCTAATTGACAATTTATTCTCAGCCTTCAACATTTCATTTATTCCAAGAGAGGGAAATACTATGGCTGATTCTTTGGCCATCTCAGCGAGCCAGTTCAGGGTCCCACTGCCACCTAAGCTCAGGTATGATGTTGAGATTAGATATAGGCCCTCTATACCTAATAATATCAAGCATTGGAAGGTGTTCGAGGATGATTTTGAAATCATAAAATTTCTTGAGTCGGTAGATGAGTTATCTACATTACACATTGATCAAGATCATGATCCTGAAGGTGACCCTCACGCTGATGTATTTCTAAATAAAATTGCTAATCACCATATTGTTTAGTTTCCTAGCAACCACATTCCAAATGGACTAGTTCCTTTAGAAAGATTGTTCGATGGGAACGATGTGGAAGTAAAGGGTAAAGTCTCAAATGATGATGCTGATGTGGCTCAGTGAAATATTGGCACATAAAAGGATCCAAAATTTGTCAAGCTATCAAGAAGCCTGYCAAGKGAGTAGAGGGYTGAGTATGCTGAGTTATTAAAAGAATTTGATGATGTGTTTTCTTGGACCTATGAAGACCTCAGAACATATGACACTAGCATCATCAAGGATAAGATCCCATTGAAAGCGGAGGCCAAACCATTTAGGCAGAAGTTAAGACAGATAAATCCTATGTTATTGCCCATCATGGAGAGAGAGGTAAAGAAGCTGTTGGATGCCCAAATCATTGTCCCTTTGAGATATTATGAATGGGTGGCCAACTTGGTCCTGGTGAGGAAAAAGAGTGGAGAGATCACACTTTGTGTCAATTTCATAAATCTGAACAGAAGCTCAAAGAAGGACAATTACCCACTGCCAAAGATGGAAAACATATTGCAGAGGGTGACTAGTGCATCTAGGATTTCCATGATTGATGGATTTCTTCCTACAATCAGATCTCTATCTTTCCTAAAGACCGAGAAAATACAATCTTCACCACTCCTTGGGGCACATTCATGTATGCCAAAATACCCTTTGGATTTATGAACGCAGGAGAAACCTTCCAACGAGTCATGGACATCGCATTCATTGGAGAAAGAGATAAATTTGTGGTCATCTATCTAGATGACATAACAGTCTTCTCCAAGTCTGATAAAGAACATGCTCAACCAATAAGAAAGGTATTCTTGAAATGTAAAAGGTTTGGTCTCTCCCTAAATCCCAAGTAGTCTTTATTTTCCATGTAGGAAGGAAAATTGTTGGGACACATCATATATGTTGAGGGGGTCAGGATTGATTCGAGCTGGGTGGAAGAGATTCAAACCTTGTCACTTCCCAGATCCAAGAAGGAGGTTCAGTCCTTCCTGGGAAAAATCAATTTTCTGAGAAGGTTTGTTTCAAATTTTTCTAAATTGGTGAAGCATATCACATCCATGCTCAGGAAGGGGAACAAAGTGAAATGGACTGTCGAATCTAGAGAATCCTTCAATCAAATTAAAAAGGCACTGACTGAAGCACCTGTGCTAGTCAATCGTGATTATTCCAAGGATTTTTTGATTTTCTCCTTTGCTTCATTTGATACAGCGACCATTGTTTTACTACAGAAGAATGATGCAGGGCTGGAGAAACCTATTTCCTTTTTCAGCAGAGTGCTAAGAGACATAGATGTCAGATATGACATCATGGAGAAATAGGCCTATGCCTTGGTGAAAGCTCTTAAATATTTCAGATTCTATGTTCTGCATTCAAAAAACATTGCATATGTTCCTTCAGCCTTCATGAAGGACATTCTCATTCAACCTGACATAGACAGGAGAAGGAGCAAGTGGATTGCCAAAATCCTTGAATTTGATCTGGAAATAAAACCCACCAAACTAGTTAAAGGCTAAGGTTTAGCCAAGTTGTTGGCTGAATCCAATTACAAAGCTTTGGAGGTTAACTTCATCAACACTTGCTCAGAGAATTAGAAGGCTAAAGTGCTTGATAAAATCCCTCAGGATGACCCTCCATTGGCAGAATGCACCTGGTATAAAGACATTATATATTTTCTGCAAGAGTTGCAACCTCCTGATGGTATGGGGAAAAGCAAGGCAAGAGATTTAAATCTCAAAGTGATTAGATATTGCCTTATTAACTGGGTCTT
The DNA here is from genome assembly GCA_032191745.1 of Picea mariana. Lineage (NCBI taxonomy): Eukaryota > Viridiplantae > Streptophyta > Pinopsida > Pinales > Pinaceae > Picea > Picea mariana. The sequence goes on along the minus strand of JASDQU010108695.1, from coordinate 103,137 downwards.
GTATTGGAGAGAACCTCTGGGAGTGCTTATGAGATGTTTAGACCCACCAGAGGCCCAAAGTATCATGTTGGATTTCCATAGTGGCCTATGTGGGGGACATCACTTCTAGAAAACCACTTCCTACAAAATTCTTAGGGTTGGGTACTACTGGCCTACTCTATTCATTGATGTCTGTGCAAAAATCAGGGCTTGTATCAAATGTTAGAAATTTTTTGGGAAGCAACAACTCAAGTTTCTGCCATTGAATCCTGTACTAGCTTCAGGACCCTTTCAACAGTGGGCCCTAGAATTTATTGGGGAAATTCATCCTCTTTCAAGTGGACAACACAGGTGGATCATAACTGCAACAGATTCTTTTACCAAATGGATAGAAGCTATCCCCATAATAAGTGCTTCTCACATAGTGATTATTGGTTTTCTTGAAGATATTATAGCAAGGTTTGGTTTCCCGAACAAAATTGTTACTGATAATGCTGCAACCTTTAGGGATGAACCATTGATCAAGTTTTGTGAATAGTTCATAATTTCATTAATTCACTCTACCCCTTACTATCTGTAAGGCAATGGATTAGAAAAATCCTCCAACAAGAGCCTGACAAAGATCATCAAAAGACTATTGGAGGACAACAAGAAATCATGGGATTCAAAGCTCGAATTTTCTCTGTGGGATGATAGAGTGACAAAAAATAGGTCCTTGGGCATCTCTCTTTTCCAACTGGTATATGGGACTGAAGCAGTTTTTCCTTCTCAACTTGCCTTGCCTATAGTGAAATTCTTCCAAGATTACCAAGGAGAGCCTCATGACATGATTAAGAGAATTCATCAACTGGTAGAAGTCCAGGAGACTAGAGAGAAGGCAATGGACAGGGCACATGACCATCAACAGAGGATCAAGCAGTCATTCGATAAGAAGAGTAGAGAAAAATATTTTCAGCTGGGAGATTTAGTACTAAAATGGGATGCACCCATACAGGACAAGGGAAAGCATGGTAAATTTGAATCCCTTTGGATTGGACCCTTCAAAATTTCTGAGACATTTTCAAATAATACTTATAGGTTACAAAATTTGGAGGGTAACACAATTTTTAGTGGCCTTGTCAATGGGCACTTCTTGAAAAAGTTTTTTATTTAAAGATACAATCGACTTCCTACCATTGTAAATATCATTCCCATTTTGTGTTTATTTTGTTTTTGATAGGAGACTCCACAACCCAACACTAAGGAACTGAAGCCGCAAAAAGAGTTCTTAAAGCCTCGTAGGGAGAACTCTATCCCCCATGGAGCCAAATGTTATCACATAAACTAGTCAAGGTCTTGTGAGTCTATGTTTTCTACCTAGGTCTATAATTTTTCCTGTTTTTCCCCTTTTTGCAAACCCAATCTTAAGTTTTTCCTCTCGGCTTGTAGTTTTTCTGTTGTTTGTTTCCACCTGTTTGATAGACCTATTTTTCACTGTTGGCTGCCTGAGAAATATCGACCCTAAGCTTTTCTGTTTTCTCTAAGGTCGATCACATTTCTCTTTACCTCTGTCGCTGATCCTTTTTTTTTCCTGAATGCTCTGTCAATCATCCAAGTAATATTCACAGGCCACATTCGTGAGAACCAGACGTAGCACTTGAAGCAGTCTGATATCAACTCAAAGCGAGCAAGAAAGATCAAATTTCGATGGTAGAGACCCATTAGGTAGATCAAATCAACGACCATCGGGTGATCGAGATCATATAATTGCACCAAGTTTAGCGTCCAATAGAGGTCCAAAATCGCATGGTCAATCCTAGACGTTGGTATAGGGAAGGATGCATGGAACAAGATTAGCATTTCGCGGTTTCACGAGATAGAGCGGTCAAGGGGAAAAGTCATCAGAACTCATGAAATGTGAAATCACAATAAGATCGTAGTCGTTGATCAAAGGAGAAATCTAGATCGATGGATCAATTTTTCACGATTTCACGAGCCAGGAAAGTAGAAGGGTAGAATCGTGAAGACTCACGAGACGTGAAGTCCTGAAATGATCTGGGCCGTCCGCTTCAAAGAGATGCATGGCACCTGATCCACGCAATCATGATTTAGTGAAGACAAGGATTTCAGCATGGAACACAGTGTGAACTCGCGAAACGTGAAATCCTGAAATCCCTGGGAATTGGGCCCATGATCACAGCCCGGGGTCATATAGAAAGTGTGACCCAAGGAAAAATAAGCACCCATTTAAGAAGTAGGAAATTGAGGTTGCTCAAGGAGATGATCGTGGACGTCAGATTCAAAGAGAATCTGACCATTGATCTAGATGGTTATTTTCGTGATTTTGAGTGTCGGGATATTTGAAATCATGGGGAGTGAAAACTCCTGAAACGCAAAATCCCAAAATTTCATATGGGATAAGCATGAGGTCATGGCCTGAGGTTGCACAGGGTGAGGAAAAGAGCTGCGCAAAGGATCAAAGTGCCCAAGTTGGTCATAGAGAAAGATCTACGTGACTTGGAGGTGCCATAATTGACTCGAAGAAGCCATGAGCTCACCTGGGACATTGATGGGTGTCAGTCCTCGCCCTGGTCCCTGAGAAAGTAGTTAATGAAAATGGGGAAGGTTGTTGAAACCTCGTTTCACCACATAAATGGAAAGCATGGAAAATCTGGCCATGGAGGGAAAACTGTTAGGCAAAATTTCCCTGTCATAGATTTTCTTGTGAAGCCCATACTCATCTGATCTTGCGTCTCACAGAAGAATGAAAGTGAAACCTGATAGAAGAAGATGCAAAGGAAAATATTTGATTATAGTAGCCAAGCCACACTCCTGGTGGTGGATTTTCTCTGAGTATAAATACTCAGTTTTGATATTTTGTTATGGTTAATGGTAGAGTAAAGCTCCTATATTATAAAGTTTTAATGAACACTCTGGTTCTTTGGCTATGCTTTGTAATATAAGATTTCTTATTTAATGACAGTAAAATTTCTTTATCCCTCTTGTTTTCCTCCGATACTAAAAGAGTTCATGATTGACTAATTCACTTGAACTATTGTGACTGCATTACGATGAAAATTTGATTGTAGTTCCATTATAATTTCTTTCAGTTGCATTGAAATTTGAATTCAAGACAACCATGTGTTTAAGTTTTTCTTCCTTAGGCTGCTGGAAAGCCTGATGTTCATGGAAGACCTCTACATTCTTCGATGAAGTCTTCCTCCTACTCACCCTTACTACAAACTACTGACTGAAGTTAAATGAGACCTCACCTTCTTGTGCATATCAGTCTAGTCTGTTTAGTTAAGACAATATTTTCTTGATATTGCACCCATTTGACCTTTTTATAACCAACCTATGACATAAAATACTCATGGGTATCGGGCTTACCTCTGTAGAAATCCAGAGGTGAATTCTGGTTCTAACATTTCTGGCGCCACTGCCGAGGACGAAATTGAAGATTTTCCCTAGGATTGAACGACAAAGCTTACTAGTTCTGAAGGTGCATCAGAACTTAGTACATCAAAGACTGCAACTATGCACCTAGTGACTCCACTGTGGTGAATCCATTGATGTGAATCCACTGGTGACTCCACGGTTTCAGCTGTGCTTCTAGAGGCAGACACATGAGGTCTACTCCATAGCTATCGTT
>JASDQU010108695.1:56317-69822 GCA_032191745.1 Picea mariana | reverse complement strand
TTTTTTTAATGGAAGTGTTGTTTTAGGGCTTGGCCATTTACTGGGAGGGCATCAGGTTTCCCTCTTAGATTCTATAACTGATAAGTGCCTACCCCAATCTTCTCGGCCACTTGGAAAGGTCCGAGCCATAGATTTTGAAACTTAGAATGTTTTCCTTTAGGCTCGTTTGCTCTGTCCCATTTCAAGACTATGTCTCCTACTTCAAAATTCTTCTCTTTAGCCTTATGCTTGTCAAACCATCTTTTAACTATCTACTGGTGGGATATAAATTTTGATTGATATTTCTCCCTTTCTTCTTCTAACATGAGTAGGGTGTCAATTCTTTGTTGTAAGGTTGATGAGGGATGCCCCCTGGACTCCTGAGCAAGTTGAAGAGATGGAAGATATAACCTGTTCGGGAGAATGGCCTCCTTTCTGTATACCAGAAAGTATGGGGAATTCCCTATAGCTTCCTTGGGTGTAACTCTATCTTCCCATAAAGCATTATGGAGTAGATTATGCCAATTCCTTTGGTTATCTGCAACTTTTTTCTTCAATATCCTCACTAGGTTCTTATTAGTTGATTCTACCACTCCGTTTCCCTATGGACAATAATTTGTAGAGTATCTAATTATGATTCCTTTCTCTAGGGAAAACTCTGTTAATAAGGTGGAAGAAAAATAAGCTACATTATCGAAAACATGAACATAAGGGACACTGAACCTTGTGATTGGTTATTGTTCTATGAATTTGATTACCACTTTCTCATTTACATGGGTTAGAGGAATGGATTCTGCCCATTTCGTGAAGTAATTGGTGGCAGTAAGTATGTATTTGTGTTGTTTTGAAGAGCTTGGTGTAATTTCTCCTATGATGTCTAGCCCCCATTGCTTAAAAGGCCTAGAAACGGTTACCAATTGGAGTGGGATCGCTACTCTCTTCTCTCTCCCAATGCTTATTTGACAAGTTTTATAGTTTTAGCGTAGGTGTGAGTGTCCTTGAACAAATTGGGCCAATAATAGCCATCTCTCAGTATCTTATGAGCGATAGTGTCTCCTGCAAAATGTCCACTTGCAAGGCCATCATGGAGCTCCTTCAGAACTTTTTCTGCATCTTCACGTTCAAGGCATCTCAAAAGTACCCCATCTTAATTAACCTGAAAGAGTACCGAATTTATGAGGCGATATTGTGTAGATTTTAACTTGAGAGATCTCCTTTCTCTGCGGTTTAGGTCTTCTGGGAAAGTCCCATGATGCAGGAGATAAGTCAATTTATCATACCAAGACTCTTACCCCGTGGAAATGCATGAAGCTTCACCACACCATAATTCCATTTCATTCTCCCATCCGAAGTCTTCATTTACTTGGTCTTGAGCCTTAACTACCAGTTTTCATAATCCTTGTCCTTTAACTAGTTTAGTAGGTTTTATATCTAGATCAAATTCTTGGACTACTGCCATCCAATTACCTCTTCTTTCTCCCATATCCTGTTGAGTAAATAGGGATCGGACTGCGGGGTGAGGCACGATTACTTTGGTATGGTTCTTGAGGATGTAAGATCTGAAATGTTTGACTGCTTTATAAGTTGCATAAGCCTATTTATCTATAGCAGGATAATTCAATTCAACTCCTTGGAGGTTATTTCTCATGAAAGACACCAGAGCATCATTGTTGTCATCATCCTTTTGAGTCGAATCTGCAGCTAACGATTGATCTGAGGCAAAAGTATAGAGGAAACAATCTTTGTTGAAATTGAGACTCCGCAACACGGGGGCTTGAGATATAATAGTCTTAATATTGCTGAAGGCCTTTTTTGTTCATCATCCCACTTAAACTCATCATCCTTATGAATAAGTTTTTGTAGGGGTTTGATAGTTTTGGAAAAATCTAGAGTGAACTTCCTTACAAAATTGATTTTCCCGAAGAACAACTGCATAGACTTCTTGTTGTGAGGTAATGGAAGCTCAGCTATAGCCTTAATTCTTTCTGGGTCTATGAGAATACCTGCTTGAGATATGATGTGGCCTAACAATTTACCTTCCTCGACACTGAAAATAGTTTTCTTAGGGTTTAAGGATATACCGTATTTCCTACACCTTTCCAAAATATGGGTTAAGTGTTGGATGTGTTCTTCTCTGTTATTTTAATACACAGTCACATTGTCCAAGTAAACTACTGCACACTTGTTGATTAGTCCCCGAAATGATACATCCATGGCCCTTTGGAAGGTCGCTCCTGCATTGATTAAACCAAAGGGCATGCGTTTGTAAGCGAAATTTCCCCACTTGGTTCGGAAGGTAGTTTTTAAACGGTCTTCTTTTGAAACTAGAACCTCGCTGTAACTTGAGAAGTCGTCCAACAAAGAGAAAATATCAGAGCTGGACATGGTCTGCAAGAGCTGTTCCATTGGTGGGACTGGGTAGTTATCCTTCTCTGGAGCTCTGTTGAGGTTTATGAAATCTACGCATAGGCGGATCTCCCTTGAATGTTTCCTTACAGGAACAAAATTAGCTACCCATGTAGAATGTATAAATTGGAAGATTATTTTGGCATCTAACAATTTCTTCAACTCCTGACACATGAGAGGTTCCAGGGAAGGGTGATACTTTTAGAGCTTCTGTTGGAAAGGTTTCACCTCAGGTTTTAATGGGACAGTGTGTTGAATGATACGGGTATCATAAGTTTTTAGATCTCGGTAGGACCACACAAAGACATCTTGATACTGTCTGAAGAGTTTGAGATAGGCCTTCTTTTCTTATTTAGATATGGTTTTGTCGAGGTTTACATTTTTTGGGTTTTCTGAGGTTCTGAGATTTATATTTTCATGCATGGGATAGGAACTACCGGTCTTAGAGTTTTTGGGCCCCTTAAATCATTCCTTTAGATCAAAAAGTTTTTCTGAGTTGGATATCCCTTTCAATATCGTGTGAGACTTTGATTTGTCGATTGAGTGGTTTACATGAAGGTCAGATTTTGTCGAATATTCTTGAAATGCTCCATCGTCAATGGCCAAATCTTTAAATTTATCTTGATTAGTTAGAAAGTTTATGATCTGTTCGTCTCCCTCAAAAACCTTCCAATTAGAAATATTGTTGGGCACAAAGGGTTTATATAACAGTTCTACAGTGAACCAAGAAGCTTCATAATCCTCTAGAGGTGATATCCTTGAGGCAATGGTGGCCAAAGAATCAACAAGAATGTTCTTTTCCCTGGGAATTGCTGTAATGTTGAAAGCTTCAAAATGCTCTATTAACCTGTGCACTTCCTGTTGGTAATTCTTAAGGTGTGGAGAATTGCAATGTATAGTGTTCCTTATCTGTCTGAAAATGATTTCAGAGTCTTCGAAAACCTTTAATCCTTGGATGTTTAAGTCTATGAATGGCCCTTGTACTAAAGCTTCATACTCGACAATGTTATTTGTGCATTCAAATTATAGTCTACAAGATGGGAAATATCGTTTACCTTTAGGATCAATGAGGATACACCCTGCCCTTGAACCTTCTTGCTATTTAGATCCATCAAAATATAGGTTCCAAAATTGTGGGCAACATGTTTCGACTTCCCCTTCCCTATTACTTTCCTCTTTTCCTCCTGCTAGTTCTGTGATTTATAACACAGGTTCTTGGCATAAGAGGGTTTCTTCCGCCGCTGTCGACAACTCCTCCTGAAAAATCATTTCATAGTTCTGAGTGAGAGGGACATCATATGAAAGAGGGGAGAAGTCCTCGAACTAGGAATTAAAGGGATAATTTCGTAGCACATGGTAATCTGTCGATGATGGTTTGTTTAGGGTTTCTAGGTCAGTGAAAGTATGTTTCAGATTCTTTTCCCTATCAATTTTGATCATATTTTTTTATCCCTTCAGTGGTAGCCAAAGGTGTTCCCAATCTGTACTAAATTATTCGTTTAACTTCTTAGACCAATCTGGGCTCAATAATAACCCATAAGCTTCTGGGATATCTACTACAATGATGTCAATCACTTGCATAAATTTAGGATGTGCCGCTATCCTGATCATTACATATTTGAGTTCCCCATGAATTTGACCTGGGTTCTGTCGAGTTGTACTACATATTTATTGCTTTTGAGAGGAACAACATTTAATGTTTTGCAAATAGACAAGGGCATACCATTGGAATATGTTCTTGAATATACCAAACAATTGTGGGACAAAAGGTTTTCCCTTCTTATCTTTCGAGAAGGAATTTACAATTGGTTTATTTACTATATCTGTGGGAGTTAGATTTATTTCCTGGTCATTGCTTGACATAGGGTTTTCTACTGATTTCAAAGATTGTAGCAGAAAGTCTTCATAACTGATCAACAACATTCATAACTGAACCGCTTGGTTGTTCGGTCAGGGAGACTTCATCTAGAAACTGATTGGCCATCAAACTCATGGCATGCACCCATTGAGGGCAGTCTCTTTCGGAGTGGTTTTATTGGTGATAAGTAAAGAAATAATCAGATGCTACATTTCCCAAATCGATATTTAAGTTAGCCAAGGGAGGTTGAATTGATTTGTGGGTTCCTTTTAAAGAAAGGTTTATAGGGCCTTTGTCCTTGGTTTACCTCCTCGACACTTCTTTTTATGTCTATGATTTTGTTGGACAACTTCTTAACCATGCGTTGTAGGTCCTCTATGTCCCCACTTCCCTTTTCAAAAGCTTGTTTTGCTCGTTTCCCTGGGGGTCTAGTGAGAAATATCCCTCTCAGAGGAGGGGGTTGAACTTATTTCTTGACTGAGGAGACCTGACTCTCTTTGCATCCTTTCATTTGGAATTCAATCATTTTGGCTTCTTCAAAATTCTCTGCTAGGGTTAGTTTGGCAACCCTCTTCACAAAAATGGAAACAAAAACTGGGAGATCATTATCATATACTTTGATTTGCAACTCCTGAGTAGGTTTAGCTTCGATTTGGAATTTGTTTCAGATAGTGGTAAATATTTGATTAAAGTCTTTGACCCTTTCCTTCGAACTCATGGCGGTGACGAACAACTCAGCCATCAGAACTCCCGTATTAGTCTCTTCTACAAATTTATCTAAAAAATCCTTTTGAAACTTCGTCCAACTAGTTATGGATCCTATAGGTAAGTTAAAATACCACGTGGAAGCCGAATTCTTGAAAGTGTAGGGGAACAACCCACAAACTGTGTCTTCATGTTGGACATTCATCAGTCTGATAGCCAATATGAATTTCTTGATATGATCTTCAGGAAATCCCAAGGTCTCAGTATCAAACTTAGGAAGTAACTTCTCTGGATGTCGAGGAAGGTTATGGACTCACCCTGGGATGGCCAAATCATCTCTAACCAACCAAGGTTGATTGTTATCTGGTGGGTTTCCCCTTTCTTCATCATGGTCCTTGTTTACCTCCATATCTTCGGATCCTGAGTTAAACTCCTCCTCTTCTAAACAATCTTCCGGCTTAGAGACATCACCGATTGGCGTTTCAGGGATTAGATTTAGAGGGTGTTTGATTTCGATGATTGTGAAATCTATTAGGTCTTATACTGTGTGCACAAAAACCTGGTCGGAGGTGTCAACCATTGGTCTGGTTATTTTTTGTCTTCGATGAAGTATCGGGGCTAAGGACAACGCACCAATATATCGGGCGTATTCTCTTGTGATTCTTCTAAATTGATTTAATTCCTCACGAGGAAGAGCATAAGGTATATCAGGGAACAAGATTTATTCCTCGGGTTGGAGTGAGTCACTCATTTCAGGAGTACTTAGTGTGTGTGAGATGTCTTGGGAATGAATAGCCATGCATGTGGGATGTTTTGAATCTATAGGTTGTCTGAAATATTATATGGAATATGTATTCAACCATTCATTCTTCAAGCCCTCCTTCTAGCGCCAATTCTATTGATGGGACCTAAATCCATTTAGTTCAACAATAGGAACCAAACCTGCCACCGAGGCCTAATTAGACTATGCAACATTTAATAATGGAATGGTTCTCCAGATCTTGCAATCCAGCCAATTAATCGATGGGATTTACGTTTTCTTTTGAAGGCCTCTCCTTCGGTTTAGACATTCTCTTTTTGTATTTTCTTTCTGGTGTGATTGGTATAAGATGGAAAGTTGGTATAAACCAACTAGGCAACAAATGGGAACAAACTTAAAATATTGGAGAAGAGGCAGGGTTTGGGATAACCCTTACACCCTAGCATGCAGACAATGATCGTATATCACAGCCTAGTACTAATACATTAACCATGTGAATATTTAAATTACTGAATGAGATATGAGTTATCAGAAGAAAAAATGCATGTGATAAACAATGGTAAGCAAAATAATTCACTCAACTCTAATCGTCAATCACATAATAACACAAAGATTCATTTTCATCATTAAAGAAAGAACTGTAAAACATTGCATCATATAACTTATCAATAGATTTAATAGCTCTTACTCATTACTACATCCATTCATGAGATAGAATAGGAAATATTTCTTCTGCACATCCAATCATACATGCATTTGATAAAAACATAAACTTGTCTCTGGTCTAGAAGGACTTCTCAATTGAAGGCAACTCTAAAATAATTCTTAACAAAACCAGAAATTGAGAGTTTCTTGCAACAACCATTGACCCTTAACTAATTGGTCAATGCTCTTATTTATAACATGAAATTAACTAAAAATAATGACTAAAGTGTAGATAAGTAAAAAAAAATTCGCCACATGGCATTCTCTCCTATCAGTTTGTCTAAGAGTCAACTCAAGATATCACTTTAAAAGGGTGACTCTTCTCGTCTGACCACTAGATGAACAACTCCTCGAAGGTGTTGGTGTATGGGAATTTATGTTGTTCCATCAAGGCTACATAAATATCTCTTATCTCTACTGCATGTTCCTGATACTTGACTACACTTGCACTTAACTGTTGCAGCATAGCCTAAGCTTTGATCGGGTGTTTCATAAACTGTCGCACCTGACCTGGCACTGGGTCTGTCACCTTTTCTAGTTCTTCGGCCCATGATGAGTCTTTCTCGATGGGCGATTTGATCATGTCATGCAAGTTGATGAAGTCATAGGGCGTACCGAACCCGGGGAGCCTGATATCCTTCATTGCCTTGTTGATTTTGACTTGGCTCTCTTCGAACTCAACCCATGTTTCCTGCACCCCCCGATGATACTCTTGCGCTGTGTTTTCCCAATGCTCAGAGGTATATTTTTTTCAATTCAAACATAAAATACTTTGGATACAACGTATAGAGCAATGCTGGGTAAAATATATGTATGAAGTGTAAGCATGAAAAATCCAGACTGATACATACATGTAAAGCTTGCTAAATTTGATACTTACAGGATCTCTGCAGCTTTTGAATTGCTTGCCTCACTCATGTTAGAGCCGTCATTTTTATATCGTTAGGGGAGTCTTAGTCAGGTTACATCCGTGTGCCATAAAATGAAGGATTGGGTACAGACTAAACATGAGATTCAAAATCAATCTAGTGGCCGGTTGGCCCTTGGAGTCGGGAAAGGATGTCAGAGTTAAACATGTGTTAAAAGTACAAGTTTGTTTGAAAAGAGTCAGGTCTTGTCATAAGAGAAGTCATTATGTGATCTTGGTCGAGGAAAGTTGTTTAAACAACATTTTCATCGGCAAGTGCAACAACCATCATCAGCTCATCATGAAGGTTGGAAAGATAATAAATAATGGTGTTCGTATCACATACGCCCTGCAACTCTTAATGGATGTACCTCACACGCCCAGAAACATACTCGTCAAGTGGGTGTGCTACAAAATATATTCACTTTGATTCAAAACATCCAATTGCCAGGAAATCTATGTTCCCTGGTACATTTACACCCAATACCCGTTCTTTTATAATTTTGGATGTTCTTCATTTATTATACTCACCAGCCAAGCTCAAGCACTGTTGGTAGTTCGTCTCATGAGCTCAAATTGATCATGTATTCTACTTTGGTCCCTCGCCAAGTTCCCTGTGCATAAGATAGATACGCGTCGCACCATGGGAACCCCAAAAAACTTAAGAAGGGGAACACGAAGTAGCATAAGTGCTAGGCTTGAGCCCCAAAACGCCTGGGATTCGTTCTTACGCATAGTGGGCATTCCAAAGGTTTCAAAGGGAGGTTCCTACCTGTGCACGGAAACGATGATATCACACCATGCGAAGGATGAAGTGGAAGAGGTTGTGCTAGAAGAAGGGACATTGGAATACATGCCTCATTAACAATGAATAACTCAGAGAAGGGGAAGACCAAGGAATAATAAGGAAGCTGGAGGAACCCAAAACCCAAGTGATCCATGGGAAAGATTGACTGTCGAGGAATTACTTATGCATGCTATTCGGCTAGAGCCCATCGAATTCACAAGTCAAGGAAGCGAGAGCTGAACTCGGAGGACAGATACCACAGACGCTAATGTTCGAGAGCCGACTCAACAACTGAAACAAGCACAACTTACCATCCTCGAAATCTACCAGGAAAATAGAGAATTAAGACGATAATTGGTGGCAAAGACCCTTGAGGTGTCATTATCACAGGGTCGTGAAGGGAATGTGACATGGCTCAAAAGACAACTCCGGGAAGTGCAAGATACAATCGTGCAGCTGCACAAAGAACAAAGGGCATTGGAAGAACATAATATGTAACATCTCAGAGAACGCAAATCAACCCAGGAGAAAGTCCGCACGTATCTTGCCAGTGCACAGAAGGGACAAGATTAACTAACTCTATTTTGTACTCAGACGTGGCACAAATCTTGATAGTTTTTGAAGATTTTCATGTTTTTAACAAAAACCGGCTTGGTTGGCCAAATAGTGTAGACAATGTATATTGTATGTAATTTGAGCTTGATTGAGACCTAATGTAGAAAAACTTTGATGAAAGGATTCTGGTTGAAGTGGTTGGATGTTTCTTTTCTTTGTATATGTATTTCTTGTGTTCTTAACTAACTAGGATCACCAATGTTGAAAAGGTGTCTAAGATCGACGATCGGGGATAAAATTACCACGTAGTTTCCTTTGAGTTACCATCCTTAAAACTCCCGATGCTGAAATGTTTTAGAAATTGGAAATTGGGGAAAAAATCTAGTGTGGTCTGAAAGTTCGTTGTGATTTGGTTTTCTATGATAAGTGCGTCGGGTATTTTCTATCGACGATATCATTTCTTTCTTCGTTAACATATACTCTCTTCGCCTTCTATTGATGTCGAAGGGGATCAGTCATTGGCGATATCCTTGTGTGATGATTGTCGTGAAAGAAAACTTCCTTTTGCCGATGCTGGTGAAGATCGATGCTCAACGAATGCAGTTTCTCGAGTGATTTTCATTCATCTTTTAATTCCTTTCAATGCCAAATTTGGGCGCATCGGGTGAAAAGTTTTGGCTTTTGATTCTTTATTTAAAAGTTAAGTCTCTTAAGTCGTTAGTTTTCATATATTCAAGAAAACTTTGAAAGACTTGATGAGAGTCAAGATGATAAGAAAAGGAAATATTTTCACAATGAAGTCGAATTAGATAGTGCAAAGGATCAAGTGGTACCCAAAAAGTAAAATTTGACAAAGGATTTTTAGGGTGTGTTGAGTGATAAAAAAATGGCGACTTACTGGGCAAAAGCAGAATCTCTGTTCCTTCTTTGGGCTCGACTGACACAAAAGCAGGTGGAGAACTTAATGGTTTTAAATTAGAGCCTCTTTTACCCTTGCATTTGAAATTCTCCAGTTGATGCCTCCGGGTTTGCCTATGGGGTTTTCAACCTTAATTTCTTCTTCATTCCCTTTGACCTTGACCCCCACCCTATTTTTACAAGAGCCTAGAAAATCATTCATAGGCACTAGGCCCTTTGTTATCTTCATTCATTTGCTATGGTGTTGCTCCACTTCCAGCGAGCGTCCATAGCCCCAGTGGAGTCACTCCGACATCACAGACCTTGGTCCGTTGCCAACGAGTGTCCATAGCTCTGACGAAGATATCTGCATACCCTCCCCTAATTTGAACTCATTTGATATAGTTAACTTTTATTTCGACAGAATGACCTAAGTGAGTGGGAGAGGATGACGCTTGTTATTTTGCAAGATGAGATGGTTAACGTGAAACTTAATAGCTCTCTCTGTGAGGTGCATGTAGCCCTTTCCAACTTTCCTTATTTCCCTTAAGGTCTTACCACTTTCCTTTCCAACTTTTAATGAAAGTATTGTTTCAGGGCTTGGCCACTTACTGGGAGGGCGTCAGGTTCACCCCTTAGATTCTGTAACCAATAAGTGCCTTCCCCAATCTTCTCGGTCACCTGGAAAGGTCCGAGCCATATATTATGAAACTTAGAATGTTTGCCTTTAGGCTTGTTTGCTCTGTCCCATTTCAAGACTAAGTCTCCTACTTCAAAATTTTTCTCTTTAGCCTTATGCTTGTCAAACCATCTTTTAACTATCTGCTGGTGGGATATGAATTTTGATTTAGATTTCTCCCTTTCTTCTTCTAACATGAGTAGGGTGTCAATTCATTGTTGTAAGGTTGATGAGGGATGCCCCCTGGACTCTTGAGAAAGTTGAAGAGATGGAAGATATAACCCATTCGGGAGAATGGCTTCATGTCCGTATTCCAGAAAGTATGGGGAATTCCCTATAGCTTCCTTGGGTGTAACTCTATCTGCCCATAAAGCATTATGGAGTAGATTATGCCAATTCCTTTGGTTGTCTGTAACCGTTTTCTTCAATATCCTCACTAGGTTCTTATTAGTTGATTTTGCCACTTCGTTTCCTTGTGGATAATAATTTGTAGAGTATCTAATTATGATTCCTTTGTCTAGGGAAAAAATTGTTAATAAGGTGGAGGAAAAATAAGTTGCATTATCGAAAACAAGAACAGAAGGGACACCGAACCTTGTGATTAGTTGTTTTTCTATGAATTGGATTACCACCTTCTCATTTACATGGGTCAGAGGAATGGCTTCTACCCATTTCGTGAGGTAATCGGTGGAAGTAAGTATGTATTTTTGTTGTATTGAAGAGCTTGGTGTAATTTCTCCTATGATGTCTAGCCCCCATTGCTCAAAAGGCCTAGAAACAGTTACCGGTTGGAGTGGGACCGCTGCTCTCTTCTCTCTCCCAGTGCTTATTTGACAAGTTTTATAGTTTCTAGCGTAGGTGTGAGTGTCCTTGAACAAAGTGGGCCAATAATATCTAGCTCTCAGTATCTTATGAGCAGTAGTGTCTCCTGCAAAATTTCCACCTATAGGGTCGTCATGGATCTCCTTTAGAACTTTGTTTGCATCTTCATGTTCGAGGCATCTCAAAAGTACCCCATCATAATTAACCTGTAAGAGTACTGAATTTATGAGGTGATATTGTGGAGATTTTAACCTGAGAGCTCTCCTTTCCCTACGGTTTAGGTATTTTGGGCAAGTCCCATGATGCAGAAGATAAGTCAATTTCTCATACCAAGACTCTTGCCCTGGGGAAATGTATGAAGCTTCACCACACCATAATGGCATTTCATTCTCCCATCCATAGTCTTCGTTTTATTGGTCTTGAGCCTCAACTTCTAGTTTGCATAATCCTTATCCTTTAACTAGTTTAGCAGGTTTTGTATCTAGATCAAATTATTGGACTACTGTCATCTAGTTCCAGCCTCTTCTTTCCCCCATCTCCTGTTGAGTAAATAGGGATCAGACTGTTGGGTGAGAAACAATTACTTTGGTATGGTTCTTGAGGATGTAAGATCTGAAATGTTTGACTACTTTATAAACTGCATAAGACTGCTTATCTATAGCGGAATAATTCAGTTCAGCTCCTTGGAGGTTAGTGCTCATGAATGACACCAGAGCCTCATTGTTTTCATCACCCTTCCAAGTCAAAATTGCAGCTAACGATTGATCGGAGGCGAAAGTATAGAGGAAAAATTCTTTGTTGAAATTGGGACTCCGCAACATGGGGGCTTGAGATATAGCAGTCTTAATATCACTAAAGGACTTTTTTCATTCATCATCCCACTTAAACTCACATCCTTACAAATCATTTTTTGTAGGGGTTTGATAGTTTCAACAAACTCGGGAGTGAACTTCCTTACACAATTGATTTTCCTGAAGAAAAACTACATAGAATTCTTGTTGTGAGGTAATGGAAACTGAGCTATAGCCTTAATTATTTATGGGTCTATGTGAATACCTACTTGAGATATGATGTGGCCTAACAATTTACCTTCCTTGACATCAAAAATAGTTTTCTTAGGGTTTAAGGATATACTGTATTTCCTACACCTTTCAAAAATCTAGGTTAAGTGTTATATGTGATCTTCTCTATTATTTGAATACACAGCCACATCGTCCAAGTAAACTACTACACACTTGTTTATTAGTCCCCTAAATGCTACATACATGGCCCTCTAGAAGGTCACTCTTGCATTGATTAAACCAAAGGGCATGCGTTTGTAAGTGAAAGTTTTCCACTTGGTTCGAAAGGTAGTTTTTAAACAATCTTCTTCTGAAATTAGAACCTGGTTGTAACCTGAGAAGCCATCCAACAAAGAGAAAATATTAGAGCCAAACACGGTTTGCAAGAGTTGTTCCATTGGCGGGACTAGGTATTTGTCCTTCTCTGAATCTCTGTTGAGGTTTCTGAAATTTACGCATAGGCAGATTTCCCCTGACTTTTTCTTTATAGGAACCAAATTAGCTACCCATGTAGAATGTCTAACTTGGACGATAATTTTGGCATCTAACAGTTTCTTCAACTCCTGACACATGAGAGGTTCCAGGGAAGGGTGATACTTTCAAAGCTTCTATTGGAAAGGTTTCACTTCAGGTTTTAACATGACAATGTGTTGAATGATACAAGTATCATAAGTTTTTAGATCTCGGTAGGAACATGCAAAGACATCTTGATACTGTTTGAAGAGTTTGATACATGCCTTCTTTTCCTCTTTAGATATGGTTTTACCAAGGTTTACGTTTTTTGGGTTTCTGGGGTTCCAAGATTTATAGTTTCATGCATGGGACATGAAATACCAGTCTTAGTGTTTTTGGGCCCCTTAAATCATTCCTTTAGATCAAAAAGGTTTTCTGAGTTGGATATCCCTTTCGGTATCATGTGAGACTTTGATTTGTCAATCGACTGGTTTACATGAAGGTCGATTTCCGTCGACTATTCCTGAAATGMTTCATTGTCAATGGCCAAATATTTAAAATTATCTTGATTAGTCAGAAAGTTTATGATCTGTTTGTATCCCTAAAAAACCTTCCAATTAGAAATATTATTGGGCACACAGGGTTTATATAACAATTCTAGAGTGAACCAACAATATTCTTAATCCTCTAGAGGTGATAACCTTGAGGCAACGGTGGCCAGAGAATCAACAAGAATGTTCTTCGCCCTGGGAATTGCTATAATGTTGAAAGCTTCAAAATGCTCTATTAGCCTGTGCACTTCCTATTGGTAATTCTTCAGGTGTGGAGAATTGCAATGTACAATGTTCCTTATTTTTCTGATAATGATTTAAGAGTCTCTGAAAACCTTTAATCCTTGGATGTTTAATTCTATGGATTTCTTTAGCCCTTG
>JASDQU010108694.1:112059-140078 GCA_032191745.1 Picea mariana | reverse complement strand
TATACTCTCCCATTATATTACAACACCATCAACTACATAATACATATTGATATATTTGAATATGTATAAAAAAATAAAACCTTACCATTATACAATTGATCTTATTCTACTCTCAAATCTTAATCTTATTCTACTCTCAAATCCCTTCCACCATAAACTACATAAAAGATATTCATCAATGTATTTTACATACAACACCATAAACTACATAATACATATTGATATACTCTCAAATCCCTTCCACCATAAACTACATAAGAGATATTCATCAGAGTGATGTATTTTACATACAACACCATAAACTACATAATACATATTGATATATTGGAATATGTATGGAAAAGTAAAACCTTCCCATTATACAATTTGTCTTATTCTACTCTCAAATCCCTTCCACCATAAACTACATAAGAGATATTCATCATAGTGATGTATTGGAATATGTACAAGCACTGGGCAAAATGAAGGACCCTTTTTGTTTCTTATATGGTGATGTTGCCCACCTTGATGAAGGGGTGGGCATCTTTTCATGTAATGGATGGCCATTAAGAAACTTCTTTATCAAACTTCTTTTTATGTATGATATATTAAAATATATTAATTATTTAAAAATGTTAATAGTTGAAAGTTTTCATGTTATTCACGTTTTTTATTTCTTTTAGTTAATATTTTTTTATGTGAAATTATATTTAGGTGATTAAGAATCTTCTTTATCAAACTTCTTTTTTATGTATGATATATTAAAATATATTAACTATTTTAAAATGTTAATTGTTGAAAGTTTTCATGTTATTCATGCCTTTTATTTCTTTTCGTTAATATTTTTTTTTATGTGAAATTATATTTAGGTGATTAAAAAAGTTAATACAAATCATTCTTATATTTATTTTTTAATATTTAAAATGGATATTTTTTACTTTGATATTTAAAACAAGAAATAATTGTTACTTCAAAATAAAGTATAAAATATTTGAAATATTTTTTTTATGTGAAATTATATTTAGGTGATTAAAAAAGCTAGTACAAATCATTCTTATATTTATTTTCTAATATTTAAAATGGATATTTTTTACTTTGATATTTAAAATAAGAAATAATTGTTACTTCAAAATAAAGTATAAAATATGTGAAACTCTTAGGGTTAGTTTAATTAGTTTAGAGTTAGATATGAGCTTATCATGACTGTTGTTACTTCAGGTTTGACTTTCTTGATTTCTTGGGGGCAAAGTCATGTAATCAGGGTCGACAGTTTATCCCGCTTACCATCCTTTGATCATAGGGAAATATTCAAAGGATTTTCTGCAAATACATCTCCTTGAAAAAATATAAAATATTTGAAATTTTTATAATTATGTTTTAGGATGATGAACAATTTTTCTTTTACAATGTCCATAGAAATCTATACATTTAATTGGAAGAGTATGCTTAAGATTTTAAAGATGAAATAGTTTTGCTGGGAAGAAAAGGCTTAAGCTTTTAAAGATGAAATAGTTTTGCTTGTACAAACTATGTTTTGGGGAATTTAGAATGAGAGGTCTTCTTGCCTCTAGCTACACTACTAGGTAATGAATATGACTGCTTATACAAGCGATGTTAGGAATTTAAAATGAGAGGTCGTTTTGCATTTAATTACAAGAATGGGTAATAAACATGGACAAAGAAAGATTTAAGATTTTGAAATCTCAAGAGTTAGTGTTAGTATGATGGTCAGTATGGTTACGAAAAGATCTTTTATTTCCTCTTTCTGCTCTAAAATCTCACTCCTGGATGCTCTGTTTAACTATGGAACAATAACAATACAATAATAATAGAACTCCTCTTTATCCTAGTGGCTTAGTATTTAACAATGTTTTGATGGTTGTCTAAGGTTAGGCTTTTTGCATGCCTCAACTCCCAATTAGGGTTAGTGTTTTGGATCCTCTAGATTCTTCTTGAAAGTCTATACATGAGTAGCTCCACATGTGTGAGTAATGAAAACTGACATGGCATTCTCACAGTGTCATGGTGGTCAACATGCTAGTTCAATTTGCAAGAGACATAACTTCCTCATACGAACTTTGATTGGGGTGATTGTCACATCGTTAGAAAGCTCTTGATGTGTAGAACAATGTCGAGAGACCACAAACTTCCGTTGCAAAGTTTTGACCGCCCAAAATTTGTTTGATGCCTCAAACAAGCGCAAGGGATAATTTTAAGGATGGAGATTTATTTTGAAATGTAGAAACCTTGGCGAATCTTACTGGTCCTTCATATGCTAACTATAAATGTTTGGCGATATTTTTGTTAAAATATTCAAATTTCCAAGGATTTTATATAGTTTTTATAAAATTTTGGCGATTTTTAAGGTAAAATAATTTTGTCCTATAGAATTTGGGCGAATAATTTTTAGAATGATGAATATTTTTTTGGGAAAAAGCATGGAAAATTAGCCCATGGGCAAAATTTAGCCCCTAAATTTTCCCTCACAAGCGCTAAAGTTTTGGACCCCAAATCACCATAGGGGGACCTACCTCTAAAATGAGCCCTATAACCAATAGCTCCATTCTCCCCCTGAAATAAAGGTACTAAAATAGATGAGAAATTATATAACGATCCATTTAGAATCACTTAAAAACCTAGGGTAGTTGGGATTTGTAAGGAGAATTGATTTCCAATATGGAATGGTGGATCCATCACCTAATTGAGATTGGGAAGACACTAGAAACACATAAGATAAAAGTTAATCATTATGATGCATTTATGATAGAGCAAGTTAATTTTTAAGCTAAATGATCTCCTTTTCACCCACTAATTTAATAAGAATTTGGTAAATTTTTTTGTGTAATTAGATTCATCTAAAGTTTGTGGAACAATACCTTTAAGAGTTTTACCTAATTTTAAATTGATCTAATTATCTTGATAAGATCAAATATTGTTAGATTAGGTGTAGTTTAAACGTTCTATTCTTTTTGACACTTTTCCGGGGATATGGTTCATTTAAATTTGCCCTAAATCCTGTGAGAAATTGTTAGATCTGCAGATTTGAGTGGTTAAGTCAGTAGTGCCCTAGCTGTTTTTTTCCAGCAAGCTGAATCCATTTATGCATTCATAAATGCAATTTAAACAAAAAAAGATGTGATTGAACCCAGATTTATATCTTCTGAAACCAAGAACTTTTAGACAACATTGTTAAATTATGACAAATTTGGAAAATTCTCTATAATTAAAGGACATTGTTTCCTATTGAAATCAGACCACATATTGGAAAACACACATTGTTTCCAATTGAAATTTGACCACATATTGGAAAACACCACAACAGTTTTATAATGACATTCTTTAACTGTTCTACCTTTTTTCCCTCCTCACTGGAATATCACAACTTTCTGTTATTTAAATTGCATTTCTGAACACAGAAATGTATTCGGCTTGCTGAAAAACCTTGAAACACTCGAATTATACAGATTTAACCACTCACTGAATTCAAATAAATATCCCATAAAATATGAAAAAAAAATAAAAAATCATAACACATTTAATTTAAACTAAGAGTTTTATAATTCTCCGAAATGAATTCAGCTTATATCCCCAAAAATATGCCTATTAAAAAGCAAAATCATAACACATTTAGACTAAGGGTTTTATAATTCTCCACCAGAGTTTTCCATGTCTGTAAATCATAAAAACGCGTGAAGAAGCGTTTTCTATGACAATCAATGAAGGAAAACTCGTCCAGAACCGTTTTCAGTCAATCAATGCACGGCCAAATTGCTTTGTCAAATATTAATGGACATGAACAGATTTTCAAAAACGTTTAAATGCCATCCAGAAAGGTGGAATTCATTGCATTTTTATCTAACTTTTCTTATGGTCGTCTTTGAGACACATAAGCACCTAATAAGTGGGAGTTATGATTGAAGCCATCAAATCTAGAAAAAATCTTTTTAGAAAATACAAATAACAATAGTAGCCGTGTTTGAAATTTAAATTACGAACGGTCAACAGACACGGTTTTTTCATCTCCGCAATGTGAAACGAGAGCTTCCATGAATCCATCGGGGCATGTAATATCTGTCCTGTCCGGATGTCTAAATGTACGCGTCCGCGTGATATCAATTCCATGATACCTTCCACCATACGCGTTGCAGGTGGGGTCTCAATCAGACATTACCCAAAGATGCCCCGTCTCCTCCATATCCTGTGAAATACCTAGCTCTGAGTAGGTGGTATTGATCTGTTAGTATAGTACCTAGAGGTTAGAGGCTCGAATTTCGAACCATGGCCACTGCCAGCCCGCCTTCTGCATATACTTCTTCTTCTTCTCCACCCTATGTCCTTCTCCTGATAGCCGTAGTGGCCGCGATCCTTGTGGTGCCAAATTTGTTTTCAGAACAGAACAGTCTGCTGGAGATGTCGGGCGAGATAAATCCAGTCATGGTGATGGCAGCGCCTGTGGTTTTGATCTTGGTCATAAGGTGGCTCTCCTCCTCCAACACTAACAGCATTTCTGCAATCTTCCGTGGTGGTGGGGATCCATCCTCCATTCACAGGGCCGGGGGATCTCCCGTTGGCGTGGCCGTTGTGCTTCTGTTTGTTCTGCTCATGATCTGGTACCAGTCGTCTGGAGTCCATGATGATTCAGAGGAATAAATCCCAAGGTTCATGGATAGATTGACTGAGGTCTGTGTGTATTCTTCTCTTATTATCATTATTTTGATTCTTCTGTATGTATTTCTGTAGATCTGTTACAATGCCGAAGATATAATTAGCTATGTCGTCGTGTATGAAATAAGAAATCGGAAATCTTCCTTCATTTAGAAATCTTCCTTCATTTTGAAGTCACAGTGGTTGGTTATTGTTATATAATGATCTATATGAAGTTATGTTTGAGTTTCTTCAATTGAAATGAGAAGGATAATGTGTTGGCAGATCCAGGCAATCGATTGTTTGAATATGAATATTACCCATCTCATCTGCTTCATTGCAAAGTATTCTCTGAGTTTCTGGTTCGTTCCATTCGATTCACCAAAGTATTCTCTGGGTTTCTGGTTCGTTCCATTCGATTCACATGTATCTGTGTAAGGTCTCGACTGTGGATTGTTTCAGAGGTCTGACATGATAAAGTACGTCTCATTTGTGGTGGATATTTCAGCTATTTATGTTTATCTGTTGTCCTCCTCACCTTTCTGACCGGTTCCAAGCTGTTTATATTTTATTCAATTCAATTAGACTGTCATCGAGATTAAAAGGAGGATTGTCTGGTTTGTCATTTGGCGTGGACCCCAACTATCATTGGTTGGTTCAACCTCTCGATAGTGTCACCTCAACCATCTTCAAGTTCACATGGCCTCTCATTCTTTGATAACAAGGACAAGAGTACCTGAACTTATTACTCTCATTCTTTGATAGCAAGGACAAGATTACCTGAACTTATTACTCAAGGGTCATGGGCTAGTAGGCTGGCTGATCTTGCCTTTCTTGAAAAGCTTCGCCATTGTTGTCTCAGGCTTCCATCAAATCATTGCAATTCTTAGAGAAGTTACCTGTTCATAGTGCAAGGAACACCTGACCAATACTGTAATAACTTGTGCAAATGTGCCATGTGTTTCACTTTTTGCGTTTGGATAGTAATTTGCTTGTAAATATTGGCACTAGTAGTGAACTCTTAGTTGGCTTTGGTTGTTTTTGCATTAGAAAAATGTTATTTTTAACTTTTAGTAAAATAAATAATGCACATTTTAGGCATTCTATACCTAACAGCCACCACTAACTACCTTCCAAAAGTGGTTGTACCCCATTATCAAAAGTCATCCAAGAGTATTGAGAGCCAAACAAACTACTTGGGCATATAATAATATTCTTGTTCTCATATAACTATAATTTCAAGCCACATATAATTTCAAGCCTTTCAAGACATAGAGAAAGAAGCAAAAGCATCCATAATTGTAACTCATGTAAAGGAAGAGACAACCATGCATTTGGCTTTGGCCAGAGGTCAGGGCATTGTTTCTTTTCTTCTTCCAATTAAGAAATAATACTTAGACTTTTGTGAGTTGCTTTGTTGCTTAGCATTCAATGCACAAGACAAAACATTCTTCCATGATGGAGGCAGGTGAGGAAGAATTGAGTACAAAAAAAATAGCAATTCAATTTAAAGTGGATTTGACATAGACACATAGTCATAAAAATGTTCAAGTTTTTTAGAGTATCCAGATAGGGAGAATTTGGGTTAGGGGATGCTAAGGTGGACCATCCAATGACCCAAAGCCAATTCCCATAAGTTGAGGGATAAGGTAAAAGAGGCCTTCTTGGGTTACATAGTACTTTGTAAAGGACTTGGCCTTGTTTCAATTTCAGTGCTTTCACCAGGGTGAATGAGGTTGCAGGTCTAACTTAACAAAGGAGGGAATATGGAATGAGCTTCTTGATATGCTCAAGCATGACTTTATTAAGATTGGCTAGTATGAACTTGTCTTCTAACTCGGGCTAATGGATCTAATCTTGAGTCTAAGCATCAAATATATCTATGTTCACATAGATACCACTTCTAGGAACGTGAAGGGTTTAGAACCATATATCACCCAAGGTTTTACCTTCATGAAGAAAGGCAAGGGATCACAATAGGCACTAATCATTAAAAGGATTTACATTTGAAGCCTTGGACTTTTCGATTCAAGGATGGCTTAACAACCTTATAGGCCTTCCATATGCTTTAAGAAACAAAAGTCCCTTTTGCCTTGACTATGGTTGGGGTAACAAACCCAATAAAGAAAATAATAAACATGGGTAGGAGATAGGGTCTCAGTGCATATTTTAAATCTAATAACCAAATCCGTGAGCTTGTTGTCCATTTCTTGGTTTTCTTTCCCACTTATTGAATATCCATCTCCAAGAGATCCATGGATGACACTTAAAAGGAGGGGATACCAAGGAATTTAAATATCTAACTTGATTGATCCAAGATAAGTGCTAATGAGCCAACGAGCCAAGAAAGTCTTGAGGACTTTACCTAAGACATTGGGTTTTGAACCATTAGAGTCTAGATCTCGAGGCTAAGTAGAAGATCTGAAGGCAGTTTATCATGTTCTCCATCGCTTCCTATTTGTCCGGAATAGCGAGGAAATAATCATTTGTAAATTCCCATTGATTAATTACCCAATGCCATGCTCATGATGGGGAATATGTTTTATTAAAGTCTGACCCACTCTATGAGAGATCATATAGCCTAAGACCTTTGTTGTGATCACATAAAACACTCAAGATAATGAACCATTGTATTTTATGCATAGACCACAATCCCCCTACAGTTTTAGATTTGCATATGTTGATAGATGAGCAAGTTGAAGCCTTTTGAGAAAAGGGTTTCCATGGCTTTATGGAAGAAGGGACAAAAACTTAGGGTCTAGAGCATGTCTAGAATGGAATGATATTGAATCTTGTTTTTAATCCTGTTAAAACAATTTTGATAAACAAGTAATTGAGTCGTAAGCATCTAGCCACCTCCATGCCTTGCCATACACCAATAACCTTGTTTAAAATGTAAAACCCATAACCTTCTCTACATATAATCTTAGGTAGATTATGCTTGAACACATTGTGGCATTGGATAAAATACCATGTATGAAACATTAAGGAGAATGATTAGTCTCTAGCTAATGACATGCTTAAGGTCCCTAGGCTTGGGGCTAAGTTCAACAATCACTTTGTTTAGGCTGACTCTCATTGATTGCTTTCTAATATCTTCTTTATAAATTGGTTGCGGGATTGGGCTAACAAAATCCAATTTCACCTTGTAAAGTTTTTTGCATAAAGTTGTATAATCTAGGAAACTTAACCTTTGTCCATCTTCATTAGGGAAATTGATAAGATATCCAAGGTTATAAATTGATCATACACATTTGTTTAAGCTTCTAAAATTTTGTGGAACAAGCTTGCATGGTCACTCTTTATTCCTTTGTGAAGTCCTAAAAATGGAATACCATTATATAATCGTTGACAAACTTATCCCTGTTGGAGAAATTTCTATTTTCGACACACTAGTTCAATGGGAGTTAATTGACTAGTTCTATTTTAGATCATCACTATTATGCATGCATGCATTTTGTTATTATGTAATGTTATGTCCTATATATGAGTGTATTCCACTCATTCATTGTATCATATTGATCATCATCTATGTATCTATCATCAACTCATTGGAGTAGTGAATATATTTTCTCATTCTTCCATATTGAATCTCTTTTCCTTTCTTGATAAGCTTTGTTTGTACTTGCTTTAGCTAGATCTCTTGTGCATGTTTCGATGAAACATCGACATGGTATTAGAGCTAAGTTGCTTGAAGCAAGCCAGACAAGCCAAAGAATAGAGAAAATCAGAGTTTCAGCGAGCAAAATCCGTGGTTGTACCTTCCGACAGTGATTTCTCCCAAAATATTACCTTTCTGGGGAAACGACCCTTGTGGGAAGTAAATCGATCCATTTTGCAAGTGGGTTTTCAATTGTTTGGCGAAATTCTTCACTGTTTGCTCAGAAAGAGAGTCGGAAGATTGTCTCTTGAAACTGATACGAATCCATGGTCGTACCTTTCTGTAGTGATTTCTCCCAAAATAGTAACTTTTTGAGGAAACACATCATGAGAGAAGTAAATCGACCCATTCTGTAGGTGGGGTTTCAACTGTTCAGAGATATTTCTCATTGTCTGCTCAGAAAGTAAGTCAGAAGATGGTCTCCTGAAACTGATACGAATTTTCACTTAAAGTGCCATTTCTGCAGTGATTTCTTAGTTTTTCACTTGCAGATTGAGAGGAAATTTTTAGGGGTTCTCAGAAATAGTGGGAGAGATGGATAGGACACCTATTATACAATTAAACTTGGTGGTAATCCTCACACCATACAATTATTTTGATTGGAATCCCAAGGCATAATTCCAACTCAGAAGGAAATGACTGTACAACTTGACGATGGGGACAGAAAGAGAACCTACATCAACAATTGTGAAGATGAGATGGGAGAACTGAAAGGAGGAAGCCACAAGAATTCTTCTTGAATTGATTTCAACTAATCTATGGTTTCATGTTGCCGCATGCAAGACTACAAACGAGATCTAAACTACCTTGGAAAGTCTGTTTGGAAAACATGATGAGACGAGAGGTCATATGCTTGAGGTAGAGTTGAATACTTTGGATCCTAAAAGTTTTGATAATATACATGATTTCTTTACTAAGTTTAAATCTTTGTTATTGAGCTTAGCATCTTGTGGTATTGATAAGTCTAAACAAGTGGACCAACTTATTCTAACAATCTTGGCCAAGCTAGGACTAGAATATGTTGTCTATGTTTTCACTTTCCATTATGGCAGGTATCTTATGGGAACAAATTGGAAGATGCCTACCATGGATCAATTCATTGATTCTCTCACACACGAGCAGGAAAAAATCATTCATATGGGTTTAATCAAGGATCCCAAAGCACATGCACTCACCATGCATGATGGAAAATGATCATCCAAACAGAACGAAAAGGAGAAACAGAACGAGGGGGGATATTTCAAACCCTTCAACAATTCTTCAGGTTTCAAAGACTCTTCAGATTCCAAGAAGAAGAAGAAGGGAAAACAATGCACTTACTGCAATAAATCAAATCATGAAGAATCAACATGCATGAAGAAGCAAATCGATTTTATGGCACAGGTACTTCAACAAAACAACCTTGAAAACTTCATTTCAGAAAGAGTCAAGAAGCAGAAGGAAGAAGATCTTGCTCCTAAGAAAGGTAATCATCATGTTCTTGTTGCAATTCTCATCTGATTCATGGATTATAGATTTTGGTGCATCCCATCATATGACAACGAAAGAGAAATATTTTTCTTCTTTGAGTCCATGCTCAAGACCCCCTATTATCATGGGGGTTGATACTCTAGTAGTAGTAGCAAGAGAGGGGAGAGTAGAACTCCATAATGACAGTTTTGAGAATGTTTTACATGTTCCAAAGCTTTCTATGAATCTGCTCTTAGTTTATCAAATCACTTTAAAAGGTAAAATTGTTGAATTTACATCAAATTCAATTTCAGTAATTGACATGCATGACAATTTCATCATTGCAATTGGTGAGGTGGATCACAAGTCAAGGTTGTATAAATTCACTAAGTTTTCTAATGATGACTCATCTTTTCTATTTACACATAAGGAGTATACTTTGCATGCACCTCTAGTGCAACATGCATATACTCATGTGATTCCATCAGTTTCAAACATCAGAGATGATTCCATACACTCATATTTTGTACATGGAAATAAACAGATAGTATAGCCATATAAGAAGCTAGCGCTGAAGCTTCAACTAATGTCCAAGAAAGCATAGTTCACACTTCATGCACCAGATATCCTTGCAGGGAATCCATTGGATTCGAGGAGGACTCAATCTCATCATGAGGATCCTTCTCATGTACTTTCATCTTCTGAACCTACAATGCCCATGCATTGTTATATGGTTCAATCTTCTGATCCGTAACTCTATAGTGAGGTTGTGGGAAATCCATTATGGCAAACAACCTTGCAGAAGGAGTATGACTCACTCATAAAGAATAAGACTTGACATCTGGTTCCACTTCCACTAGAAAGGAATATTTTCAGGTGCAGATGGGTCCACGGGATCAAGAGGTACAAGGCTAGACAGGTTGCCAAAGGACTTTATCAGATCCATAAATATTTATACATCTTCACAAAGACTTTCAATGGGTAGAAGTTTCCGACTTTTTGGGATCGCCTTGCAGTGAAGAACACAGTTGTGTAGAAATTGTCATTTTCTTCTTTTGGTGCATTGTCTTTCGAGAGGGGGGGGGGGTTGTTCCCACGTGGTTTTACCTATTTTTTCTCATTTTTATTTAGTGTTTATTAGTTTCATTGTACACGAATACCTAATATGTCCTAATAGCCGGGACTCATTTTTACTCCATAGTGATGTTCAGGGGGGGGGTGTTGGAGAAATTTATGTTTTCGACACACTAGTTCAGTGGGGGTTAAGTGACTAGTTCTATTTTAGATCATCACTATTATGCTATTATGCATGCATGCATTCTGCTATTATGAAATGCTATGTCCTATATATGAGTGTATTCCACTCATTCATTGTATCATATTGATCATCATTTATGTATCAATCATCAGCTCATTGGAGTAGTGTGAATATATTTTCTCACTCTTCCATATTGAATCTCTCTTCCTTTCTTGATAAGTTTTGTTTGTGCTTGCTTTAGTTAGATCTCCTGTGCAAGTTTCGATGAAACATTGACAACCCCCCTCCAATATCATTGTATTTGGTTAAACTCCTCCAACTAGGGCTCATAACCATAGAGATATTTTCCATAGCTTTAAAGAAATCTTCATTCAATAGTATAGAATTTAGAGGTAGCCTTGATCATAGAAACACTCCTTGGGTGTGATGAGCTTAGTGTCAAAACGTTGTGGCCTTGCACAATAAATTAATTTTTGTCACATATGGTGTATTGAAGCCATTCATTAACTTGTTTAAGCTCCTTGACAATGTTGCTTTTATTTTCCCAACTCAGACAATCTACCACCCATAGACCCTCAAGAAAGATACTATGAGAAATATTGTCTTTCCACCAAACAATTCAACCAATAACAACAATGAAATTTCTAAACAAGATTGTAGAGAGTGTAACCAAATGCAATATATGTATGGGCTTGGTCGGTTTTTATTTGAAAATAATTCCCTTGGATTGTGAGTTACAGATATCCCTATGCTTGTCTTTAAATCCATAAAAAACAAGATTTTGGTTTGTAATGTTTCGGGAATAGTGGCATTAGAGTTTGTTATAATGATATTTTGAACATTTAGATTCATCTTCAAGATGAACCAACATACATACATTTCTTACCTAATTAATATAGTTTAATGTATTGATGCTCCAAATTTCAAAGGCCATGCTTTATCTTTTAGGAGTTGGGATTGATCAAGTGAAAACAAGACTTCAAATGTGTGAATGTGAACTTGGGATTCTTGGTTTCATATTATAAATGATATTGTGAATATCTCACTTGATTATAAGTTTAAAAAACCATGGGCTTTAAGTCTTATATGCCAATTTATATGGTTCACAACCAGAGCACATGTCATACATATAATTAAACATACAAAAATACTACAATGTCAAGGTGTAAAGACAATGAATGCAATGATTAACCATAAATAAAATTACCATTTGAATTAGAGTGATAATGGAGATATTGAAGGTTGTCATCAAATGTTAAACATTAAAAAAAATTAAAATACGACAAATACAAACAAAAAAATGTAAAAATTTGAAGATATTCAAAGCCTAAAGTTATGCTTTGGACATCATGCTCTTGCATCTAATTTTAACAATGAAAAAACTGAACAATTTAAATTTACCCACCATAAAAACTTCAAAGTTTGACATTTATTACAATCACTAACACAGATCCATTAATCTTCATCATACTTATCTTACAAAAATAAACTAGCAAATATAAATTATACAATAACAACTAAAACAAGGTTGCATATGACACTAAACAGTTTTCAACATTAAAAGTCATTATTCAAAGTGATCACAAAACAGTAACCAAGTGAAATAAATATTAACCAAGTGAAATAAATATGGTATATTCAACAAGATAAAAATGAAAAAAACAACTATTTTCATTATTTTTTGAGTGATTAATTTTGGTCCTAATTGCGTTGGATGTAAAAATAAAAATGATTTAAAAAGTACTCATAAAAAAACATTAAACAATCCAATTATAAAAAGTCACGAATGAGAAGAAGTAATATCATAATGAAAAGTTATATGGTTGAAAAGAAAAATCTTTGTTCGGTATCTAAAGTATAGAATTCACTTTCATAAATAATTGAATATTTACATTCCATGCTTTTATACATTTTTATTAGCTTCAAATACTCTTTTGAAAAGCGTTGTTTTTTTCCAATATAAGTATTGTTCGTATTTTAGAGAAGCATAAGGGCGTTACATTTTTCCCAATATAAATATTGTTCATATTTAAGAGAAACATTGTGTTAGTGAAGAATCTTTCCCTATTTGTGTTTTTTTATTGTGATATTATACTAATCATTTTTTTTTATAATTTTCTTAGCTTTTATGCATTTTTAGTGTGAAGGAACGAGAATGCAACTAGTAAAGTGCAAACAAGATTTTGGTTCGTAATGTTTCAGGAATAGTGATATTAGAGTTTGTTATAATGATATTTTGAACATTTTGATTCATCTTTAAGATGAACCTAAATATATATATTTCTAACCTAATTAACATAGTTTAATGTATTGATGCTCAAAATTTCCTGTACTTTAGCTTTTGAAGAGTTGGGATTCATCAAGTGAAAACAAGACTTTAAATGTGTGAATGTGAATGTGAATGTGGGCTTCTTGGTTTCATATTATAAAGGATGTTGTGAATATCTCACTTGATTATATGTTTAAAATATCCTAGGTATCACAGTCTAAAAATAGTTTTTTCAATACTTTGAATATGCAAGGCTTGAGTTAAAACGAGAATCTTACTTGGACTTTGGAAAAAAGCCATGGGCTTTAAGTTCTACATGCCAATTTATGTGGCTCACAACCAGAGCACATGTCATACATATAGTTAAGCATGCGAAAAGACTACAATGTCAAGGTTTAAAGACAATGAAGGCAATGCTTAACCATAAGTAAAATTACCATTTGAATTAGAGTGACAATGGAGATATTGAAGGTTTCCATCAAATCTTAAACTTTAAAAAGAATTAAAATTAAAATTAAAATATAGCAAATAATTAACGAACAAAAAACATGAAAATTTAAAGATATTTAAAACCTAAAGTTATGTTATACAAAACCTACATTTCAATTAAAAACATTGAAACTTTGAACATCATGCTCTTGCATCTAATTTTAACAATTAAAAAACTAAACAATTTAAATTTACCCACCATAAAAACTTCAAAGTTTGATATTTATTATAATCACTAAACATAAACATAGATCCATTAATCTTTTCATCATACTAATCTTGCAAAAATAAACTAGCAAGCAAATATGAATTAGACAATAACAATTCAAGCAAGGTTACATGTGACATTGAATGGTTTTCAACTTTAAGTAGGTCACTATTCAAAGTGATCACAAAACAATAACCAAGTGAAGTAAATATTGTATATTAAACAAGATAAAGATACAAAACATAATTATTTTCTCTCTTTATTTTTATTTTTTGAGTAATTAATTTTGGTCCTAATTGACAAAGTAAAAGTGATTTAATTGATTAAAAAAATACCACAAACAAACATTAAAAAATCCAATTATAAAAAGTCAAGAATGAGAAGAAAATAATATTGTAATGAAATGTTCTATGGTTGAAAACATAAATCTTTGTTCAATATCTAAAGTATAGAATTCATTTTCATAATTGAATATTTACATTCCAAGATTTTAAATATGTTTCTTAGTTTCAAAAACTCTTTTGAAAAGTGTTATTTATTGAAAAGAAAATAATATTGTAATGAAATGTTATATGGTTGAAAACATAAATCTTTGTTCAATATCTGAAGTATAGAATTTATTTTCATAATTGAATATTTACATTCTAGGATTTTATATATGTTTTTTTAGTTTCAAAGACTCTTTTGAAAAGTGTTATTTTTTTCTAATAAAAATATTGTTCATATTTTAGAGAAGCATAAGAGTATTACATTTTTCTCAATATAAATATTGTTCATATTTAAGAGAAACATTGATAATGTGCTAGGAAAGTATCCTTACCATTTTTGATTTTCTATTGTGATATTATATTATTCACTTTTCTAATAATTCTATTAGCTTTTATGCATTCTTAGTGTGAAGGAACAAGAATGTAACTAATAAAGTACAAAACCATAAATATAATAACTACACAAGTGTGAAACAATATTCAACACTTAATTAATATGTACATGTGAAACAATGTTCAACACTTAAATTAACATACGATGCATTAATACTTGTGATGTAATCCTCAAAAAAACACCTAATGTGAGTTCTAGTTCAACTGACTTAAAGGAAGAGGTAGAGCATTTCAATCAAATATCAAAAAGTTGGCCATTGTCATCACAATGGGTATTTCCAAAGTAGCCTCCAACATGATGGAAATTCAATCTTAGTATAACAGTCTATTCATATATATGATGGTTCTAGTTTGGTCAAGGTTCCTATCTAGTTGAGTGTCATTGGGTTATTGGCTATTATTGTGGTTGGTAGTTGAGCCTCCCCCCATTTAGATATTTCGAGGAAGAGAGGAGGAATATTACAAGCTTTTACTTGGAAATAAAAAGATGATGCTCACACTTTTTGGAATGTTCTTGTAACATAAAATTGAAAAATCAACACATACTAAATAGGGATATGCCCTTGTAGACATCTCTAGTTGGAAAATTCTTGTATGTTACATGATGCCAAACAACAAATTTGCAAAATAAATCCATCTTTATACCAAAGAAAAATCATATAGTGAATGCTAACTATGCATACATGTAATTGCCTAACAAAGAAGCCAACAAGCATTACTTATTTGGGTAGTTTTAAAATGGCCTAATGAGCTAAATCAAGGATAAATATCAAGTCAACACATTTAAGATAAAAAGTTGAAGGTGAAACTAGATTATGATATGTTTTAAAAAATTTATCTTCTAACTTAATGATCACCAAATTGGGTGGGAAAAAGACCTCCTTTATATTACTAAAGATGTATTATCTTAATCATGTACATTGGTCTCTTGATACAAGAGATCATGAGACTCATCGAGGTAAAAGAAAAAGGAGAAAAGTATGCGTGGATAAAAGGAAAAATAAGACCAGCATCATGATTGACATGACAATAGTGGAAAAGGATGCTCTAAAACTAAGATATTTAGGTCTTATATGCAGATTCAACGATCTATGTCTTTCCAAGACAACCATAACAAATTGGTTCAAGAAAAAATGGAAGTTAAAAGGACACTATGAACTCTCCTTGCTTGGGAAAGTTATTTTCTTGTAATTTCTTATCTTCAATGGTAGACAAAGAAAACATTTTTGAATGGGGGCTATGGTAATTTTAGCAAAACCAGTGCACACACGAACCTTTGGTCACCTTTGTTTTGGCCCTTGAGTGGAAATGCTTTCAAAATCATATGTATGTGTTCAATGTTTACCTCTTTTTCCTTTTAGAGTTTTGGAGTTAATAATCTTTCAAAACCATAACAAATACTGTAGTTTCTTACTACTAGAATGGCCACATTAA
Source organism: Picea mariana (assembly GCA_032191745.1). Lineage (NCBI taxonomy): Eukaryota > Viridiplantae > Streptophyta > Pinopsida > Pinales > Pinaceae > Picea > Picea mariana. The sequence goes on along the minus strand of JASDQU010108694.1, from coordinate 123,806 downwards.
CAAAGAAAGGAAATTAGATAATTATGCAAAAAATTGTGTGAGTTGACACCTAAAGAGACTACTACCAAATAAGGTAATGCTCACACATTGAGTCCTAGTTTGGGAGGAGTTGGATTATGAAAACATTTCCTTCAAGTGTCAATTCTATGATAAATATGGACATTAAAGAAAAACACATCCCAAAATCCCAAGGAAAGAGAAAATGAATTTTTTTTTAAACCTAACATGGGTTTAGATGGGAAACCAAATAATACCTACCCAAGAGAATGATATAGTCAATGAATTTTTTAGGTTCTTGAGGTACAGATGCCATCAATTCAACAAATCCAAAGCGTAGACACTAAACAAATGAAAATGGAAGCCAAAAATGTAATCAAGACACTCTAAACAAATGAAAATGGAATCCAAAAATGTAACCAAGACACTCTTAGCAATAGGTTGTTTGTAGGGTTAGGTTTGTAAGCTACTCTTTAAATCTCTACTTGTAGGGTTAGGTTTTCAAGCCACTCTTCAATTTTCTACCTATTTAATTTATTGATTCCAAAAATCAAAATCACGGACTCAATGATTTAAGGTTTAAATCAACTAGGGCATATATGAATTGTATCTTATTTAAACTATATATGGCACTATTATATTTTTGATTTGTGAGATTATCATGTGATTTTCATTGGGATTACAAATTTATGATCATTGCATTGTTGTGGTCTAAAATGATATAATTAAGAATATTTTTTTGACGTGTACAATAGATGGGAAATTATGGAGATGAGAATGATCCTGTAACCAAATGGAGCTATTATTGCAACACATACAACCAAAGAAAAAAAAATAAAATAAAAAAATCCCAATAATTAAAAATAATCAAAGAGTGATAACTTGCACACTCATGTTTTGGATTACATGCCAATTTGAGTAATGGAGGAAGACATCCCCAATAAACACCTAAAACTAGGTGATTCAATTTATAAATGATAAAATATACATGAGAGGGGGGCATCCATTTTTTATATCAATAGAGTGGGAAAACCTCTAATGCTTAAGTGACTAATAAAAGTTAGTATGCCTTTATCATATCAAATAGGATTTTGACAACTATACACTTATTACAAAATTATGAGCATACACACAAAATAACTTATGTACATAGAGCATAATTCCAACTAAGATTGTTGTGGGTAAATTCATAACATACCCTTTGTAAGACCCTTATCTTGGCGCTGACAATGGGCCCCTGTTGAGATGGCATTGAGCACCTTTGTCAGAATATTGAGATGATCATTGGTAACCATCGATTGGCTATGGCGATAGGTTGCAAGTGTTGATGAGCATGCTCTATGTTGCATTGTGCGATGGCAAGGCATGCCAAAGTGTTAGAGACCTTGGAAAAATGAATTGGCTAAGTACGACAATGAGTTGAGTGTTGTCATAGGAGGATTCCTATAGAAGTTGGATGATGGCTTAGACGATGGATGTATTGTTCTTTGTTTCAAGGGAACTCTAGGTAGTAGGGCCTAGATTTGTGGGTGTAGTGCATTGGTTCACGAGCACGAGTGCCTAGTTCAGATGGTCATGCATCACAAGTTGGATAGAGAATTGGGTCGGCATGATGTGAAGCACAAGGGATGGTAAGAGTTCCTTGGACATTTTTTAAGCATGATGATTGGAATAGTTGGGCACATGAAACTTTGGGATGCCTTGAAAAGTAGTGCACAATTTGGTTTGGACGTGGGCCCAAGGGGTTGAATATTCCAAAAAATGGTGGATGTTGATGGAGTGCATGTTTTGGTCCACTTGGGAATGAGGCATGGTAAAAGGCACCTTAGAAAAAGGAAAAAACAAGGTACTTCCTACCTATATGAAGAGTATGCAAACATGTGCAAAGGAATTCATCCATTCATTCACACAAGGAGTAATTCATTCATAAAGTGGACAAGGACTTTTGAGGTGCTAAGTTTGAGTTTTGGCACAGTGAAAAACTTAGACATTGGTTGAGTCTTACTAGGATGCTAGCTGGGTCTTAGAAGTCTGCACAAAGGACTTAACTTGGAAAGTATCTAAGACATGGTAGAGATAGATTGAGACTATTGTAAGTGAGGAAAGGGACTTGCAGGAGGTAGACCCATGGATGCTTTAGGGGTTAAATTTTGAAAGTATTGTGGCAATAAGCAGTTGTAGCTTGAATTATTTGTACATCTATAAAGAGAGTCATAGGTTGTGGCTGAACTCTCTTGTTGTATTCTGTTGAGATTTGGGTACCTTGGAAAGTCCCCCCCTTGTGTTTGTGAGCTTCTAAACACATGAGGGAAATAATTTGTACCTTGTACTATGTACGATATTTCTAATTTCACTTTGACTTAGAAGATTTAAGTCAAAAGTGAAATTTGCATTTTAGCCTAAAGCGACAATTAATTCACAAAGTGGGTGAATTAATAGACATAAAGTGAAACTATGGAAACTTAAGTAAAGTGGGTTTTGAGTTGAGATTTAAATGAGATGATCTCAACCATTGATTAGGGATGAGATGAGATGATCTCATCCACCTATCTTTTAGGTTTCCTTATGCATCCTAAAGGAGGGTGCAAGAGGCCAAGGAGAGGCCATTCACTCATTTGTTCACTCCTTGAGTTTGAGAGAGAGCAAGAGGATGAGGTTTCAAGCATTGGGAGAGGAAATCTTGGGCGCCTCCTTGCATGGAGAGAGTCAGCAGGCTTAGTGCCCAGTTTATTTAGTGGGGAGCTTCTAGTTCTGAGGAGGGTGCACTTGAGGAGGAGGGCGCATCATCAGTGGGGAGCACTTAGAGTTTTCAGATTGCAGTGAGGTCTATTTCAGAGGGAGGCTATTCATTAGTATTAGAGTATTGTGGAGGGGTTTCTATACCAGAGCTTCCAGTTGGCACCTGACATCATTTCAGTGGTCTTGGAAGCATTTCTGAGGGGCACACCATCCTAGGGCGCTCTTCATTTTTTTGGACTTGTATTTAAGCTTGGATCAAGCTGCTATTATAACAGGTTCATCTATATTTTGTACTTGTTGTATTCCACCATCTATTTTCCTCATATATAGACATATATTCCAAACTGGTTTTCCCCGGGGGGGGGTTTATCCAGGGTCATGTTGACCAAAAATACATGTGTACATTTTCATGTGTGTTAGAGTGTAGAACTGCTTTATTTTCAGCTGTAAAGATCTCTAGGTGTGTTACATTTATTTTAGTATGCATGTGCTAACCCTTGGTGACTAAAACTACATGCTAGAGCACCTAAAATTGAGAATGTAACCATAACAAATCAGCAAGAAGTTTTTGAACTGTTGTATGTCCTAAAACAACAATAATACCTTCATTGACAGTTGAAACATAGAGCCAACTTGAGGTCAAAGAAAGACGTAGTTGGAAGCTTGATAGGACCTAGAAAATCTTCATATTCTTGTAACATTATTCATATTAATAAGTTAAGGCATCCACCTTAGGTGTCACCCATACTTTTGTTTTGTGGTATCTTTACTTAGATGAATGTTATTGTTCCTTCACTACTACACATGGGGTCAGAAATTGACGTCAATTCAACATCTTAAATGTCAGGAAAATGTTAGATAATAATATGCCTGATGTTGGTTGAACGTCGAGCATGTGACGTTGAATCACTGATAAGAGATGATACATGGACTAATGAGTGCAAGTAAAATATGTAATAAGACATCACTTTTGCAGTTACATTCCATTGACGTCTCATCGGCATGAAACCAACATAGGCAAACCTAGGAATTTTTTTTTTATCAACAAGGTTGCATACGATGTCACTTAAGTGTTTTCCCAATGATGCTCATTCGATGGGTATGCTAAGGTAGCAACGCCCTAGTGATGTTTGTAATGTCACTTAAGCGACTCTTGTTTGATGGTATTTCTATGATATCAAAATTCCATTGACGTTCAATACATCGAAGGGATGTCATATATGTGATGGGAAATGTTTTTATAACAAACAAATAATAATTGATAGACCTAAAGATAATTAAAAAAAAAAGAATAGTGACCAAAGGCTAGGAGCAATTAGGTCACCGAAAAATGTGATCGTTGTATTCCACTCAGTGGCCCTCACATTGCTTTTTTTTGCACAAGGACATTTTCTAGATGGTGCATAGATTTGTAATTTCAAAATTGTCAATGGTATTTACAATATCCACTTTCCATAAGAGGAACTATATGCTATTAATTTTAATTCCAAACTCTCATTACTTTGAGACCAAAATTTTGAAGCTTCAAAGTTACCTTTTAAATTCAAAATATTTACACCAATTTTTTTCCCAAGGAAACCCTCATGGAAAACCCTTTGAGTACTTCCTCATGATCCATGGATGATAAACATGGGAAATCAACATCCTTAATTATGGAGCCTAACCCCGAGGGGATCAAGAGAGTTGGAATCGAGACCTCCCTAACTTTGAGGGATAGATAAGAGGTCTCATGTATGGCCCATGACCACTTGAGTTAAATCTCAGGGATACAAAATGTTTATACCATATGAACTAAGACCTCGTAGAATTTTATTATTCCTATGAGACCGTCATTTGGTACAAAATCATCCTAGTTAAATATAATATTGTAAAAACTATACTTACTAATGACTTGTTCAAGAATCTCTCATATCCACCTTAATTTAGGCTTGTATTCTTTAAAAATAGTAACTCTCATTCCATCAAAGACGTTTTTGGGTTGTAATGAAATCATTCAAAGAGTAATAGGATTACTTATTAGAGTTTACAATCATGTTCATTCTTATGAATATACTCAAATGTTTCAATCACCTAATGTGGCTCAAAGCTTCATCCATGTAGCCCTGAAACTGTGAAGAACATTGTTCTCCCAATTTATTCATCTCAAAAGCAATAAAATGACATTGGATTAAAGGATAATAAAAAATTACTTCCACCTCAAGGATAAGAGAAAATTAGGTAGTTTCTTATGATGACATACATGAGAGGGGAGTTCGTTAACTTTTGTTTAATCAAGGTATTGTAGGATATAATGAATTTGAGATGTTTGGTTAATTTTTCTCTAATTTTTGTGGCAAATCCAATTTTCCTTGCTTCTCATGTGTTCTTTGGTTGGAGTAAAAAAATAAGGCATGACAAATAGGAATATTCTATTTCTTTTGACATTTTATTGCCCTTTTTTTGTATAAAAAAGAATATTAAAAGAGATATATTGTACCTAGTTATGTTCTTAGTACATGTTCATCATGCATATACCACAAAAAGCAATGTGTCTAACCAGATTTGTGCTGGTTCTTTAGGTGATTATGTACTTGCACAATCAACTCTAATAAGAATAAGTTACTCTTCCATGTCATTCTTATGTTGCAAGAAATGGATGCACATGCACCCTCTTTTGTTTGCTAGTTATGTTGCTTCCAGATAATGCATGTCTTTGTCCTTATTGAACTGAAATATTTTGCAATATAGGTAGTAACTTTACATGCTTTTACAAGTGATCCAAAGATTCTTTTGTTAGTTATAACAATATCTAGCTAGAGAAAAGTTGCATAGTATGGATGGTCTCTCTGGTTCCTTCTTGTGTTTGACTAGGATTTCATGCCATTGTTGTTGCTAGGTAGTAATCCTAGATCATTGCATGCTCAAATGCATTGATGGTTTGCAACACATTCCATTGATTTTGCTAGATAGATCTTCCATTCCATTGTGACTTTAAATGCATGGACACTTCTCTCTTGTTTATTGTTGTGGATAATGTTGAGCACTCACATGTTGTTTTAATTCAATATATGGATCTTCTCATTATCTTAAAGAATGAGATTCAAATAAAGATGGAAAGGTGATTTCAAGAACTCAATCTTATTCCTTTCCCTTGGATACAATGAATGCATAAATTAGTGCCATGGCTTTAGGCTAGAAATGGAGGAAAGAGCCATGGTTATTTCTTCCATAGAAGTAGTTCAAGACCTTTGTGGTATCTGAGTAAGAATGCATTAAAGGATGCATCACCAATATCATTTAGGGACTGTCAATTTGTGGAATCTATATATTACACTAGGTAGTAGAGAAATAAGCTCTTTCTACAATAATCACAACAATATTTTTCTATGAAACAACTTTAAGGAATATAAGTAGTACTAAAATTTCTTGCATCTAGAATGTTAATGGTGTTATACAAGAGAAACTAAAAACTAGGAAGGAAATATTCTCACATTTACATCATCTTCTCTAGGAACTGAGAGTAAATCGAGAAACAATAAAAAGAGTAATCCAAAAAATCCCTATATTGGTTACCCCAAAGCCAAATTCGAGGTTGCAAAGAAAAGTTTTCCTTGAAGAAATCCAAAAGTGTTTTTAAGCCTATGAAAAGTTTTAAGTGCATGTTAATATTCCTTAGTTGGTTAGGTCAAATGAAAACTTATAATTTCGATGCATATTATATTATATTTACCCTTCCATAACTCCAACTTTTAGCTTGATTCCATCTTTTTTTCATCTTCTTCTCCTTGGAATCCTCCACTAGAACATCCCACTTGCTTTTGGGAACTAGTGAAGTGTTGAAATATTGTAACTGCGAAGAATATTCTAATTATAATTGAGTTATTTTTATGTAGATCAAATACCCTTTTGTGGATTGATCATGTCATGCTTTTGTATAAGACCAAATCCCCTTTTGTGGATTGGTCAAACCATAGTTATATGGTTTTGTTTGTAAAGTCGACCCCTAGGGATATTTAAAGTAGTTTTAACCACTAGTTGAATAAGTTGGCCCAACTTGGTGAAAAGACACAACCCTAGCGCCTCCTAGCTAGTATAAATAAGTGAGGATGGCACATCACTTACTCACTCACTCATTCACTCAACAAGTGCACATCTTTTGGAGATAGCTACGATTGCAAGAAGAAGGAGAGAGAGGCACATTGCTCAGTCTTGGATATTCTTGGTGGTTTGGCCTTTTATCTTGGCATTGTATTGGAAATCTATATTAAAGACGTTTTTGTTGGGTTTTCTCCCCCATGAGGGTTTCCCAAGATAAAATGTTGTGTACCTTGTGATTTTTTTTCTCTCAGAGATCCTGCTTATGCTATTATTGTCTAGAAAATTGAAAAGAACTTAATAGTAGCTATAAATTTAACATGGTATCAAAGCTTAACTGAGTAGAGAACCTTTCATTGGATAACCAAAAGCATCACTATTGCCGTACAAGAAAATTAGGGATTTTTATTGGAAGGGAATTTCTGACTAAAAACCATCTAGGGAAGTGCACCCTAGCCTAGCAAACTCATTCTCATATTGAGCACACCTTTTTAGTGGCCAAAGCCTATGGAAAGTGAAACCCTAGTTTTCACTGGTACCAGAAAACTAGGAAACCAGAACCAATCCTAGAAGTACCAGTCCAGATTTGCACAGGTCCAGTTTCAAGGGGTAAAACTTGAGTTTTTTTGAAATCTGACAGCTCTTAATGGTCTCACAAGACCTTGGGATGCCTTCATACAAACTATCTGTGCAAGAAAGGAGAAACTCCAATTTGATAGTCTTTGGGAAGAATGTGTTCAAGAAGAAGAAAGAGTAGCCAACCGAGAAGAAATACTATTAAGGGATGAAGATCAAGCCCTAGATGCTCATGCTAAAGGAGGAAAGAAAAGGCATCTTCCAAAAAGAGAGCCACCTTCATAAGGAATCTCACTCCCCAAAGATATTCACCCACTTCCATAAAGGATCTCACCCTCCAAGGAGATTCTAGAAATATCAGAAAGGTCAAAGAAGAGAAAAAGATTTCTCCTCTTATCAACGCTATCATTGTGATAAGATGAGACACATTTCTAATAATTTTCCTGCAAGAAGGGAAGAATACAAGAAGAGAAATAACAAAAGACATCATGCCCATGCAGTTGAAGATGACGAGCCACACACAAATATGATTAAAGAAAAGATTGAAGACTATGTTTTATTCTCTGCTCTCTCAGGATCTGTAACACCTGGAGAGGATACTTGGCTCATAGATAGTGGTGCTTCTAAGAACATGACAGGCCAGAGAGACATTCTCTCCAACCTTACAAAAAATAAATTTCCCCAGAAAGTTACACTCGGAGACGATTACCAGTACCCTATCAAAGGAGTGGGAGAATCCACCTACAAACTTGAGTCAGGGACTCCAATGAAAATGACAAATGTACTATATGTACTAGGTTTGAAAACGAACTTACTTTATATCTCAACATTAGATAAGAAAGGTTTCATGGTTGCATTCATAGATGGTAAAGTTCTTATGTGGCCTAAAGGATAAACCATAAAAGATGAGATTGTTATTGGAACAAAAGAAGGTGTCTTGTATAAATTAAAAGGTCACTCAGATGAAACCTTGACTCACTCCACTGAGAGTCCATGTGAAATTTGGCATAGAAGACTAGCTCACATCAACTACAAAGCCTTACCATATGTAAAAAAGGTAGTTACAGGTCTACTAGAATTCAAGGTTAATCATGAAGGTGTGTGAAAGGGATGTGCATAAGGAAAGAACATAAAGAATCCTTTCCCAAAGAGTGACAATAAAGCAGAAGGAATCTTGGAGCTCATCCACTCAGATGTATGTGGCCCAATTCCATCAACCTATCTAAGTGGGTATGTATACTATATGTCATTTATTGATGATTATTCTCGCAAGACTTGGGTTTATTTCTTGAAATCAAAAGATAAAGTATTGGGAAAATTCAAGGAATTCAAATCCTTGATAGAAAATCTCTCTGAAAGAAATATCAAGATACTCAAGTCAGATAATGGAGGAGAATACACCTCAAAATAATTTGTAAGATTTTCCAGAGATGTCAGGATTAAAAGGGAGCTCACCACTCCCTATAATCCTCAACAAAATGGTCTAGCAGAAAGAAATAATAGAACAATAATGGAAGCAATGACGACTATGATCCATGATCAAGATCTTCCAATGCACTTATGGGCCGAAGCAGCAAGAATGATAATCTATGTACAAAACATATTATCCCATAGTGCACTTGGATTCAAAACCCCCGAAGAAATGTTCTCCAGAAATAAGCCAGAAGTAAGCCATATCAAGATATTTGGATGTACGATGTTTGTACACATTCCAAAAGAAAGGAGAACTAAGTTGGACCCTTCATGAAATAAGGGAATATTTTTTGGATATTGTGAGGTCTCTAAGGCATTCATAATTTACATACCAGGTTACCATCATATTGAGATCAACAGAGATGTAAACTTTGATGAAGATGCAACATTCATGAGATCAAGGAGATGCCATCTTGAAGAAGTATATGAAGAAGAACTTGTAGCTCCCAAAGTTACAGAACCAGTGAAGGAAGTTACAGTTATTCTTGATGATGAGATTCCAGAAGAGCATGATATGATAGAATCTCAAGAACCTCCTTAGATGACAATCTCTACCAAGAGAAATCCAACTTGGGAAAGGGAATTTATTCAATATGGAGAGAAGTATGGTGCTCCAGAAGGAACCATGAGACAAATCAAGAAACCTAATCCATTCTCCAGTTATATGGCCTTGATGTGTGATCTCATAGAAAAGGAACCTACTTTCTTTGAAGATGCCATTTAGAACAAAGAATGGGTGGATTCCATGACAGAAGAATACCAATCCATTATAAATACTGATGTATGAGAAATAATTTCTAGACCAAAGAACATAGATGTGGTATCTTCCAAATGGATATACAAGATAAAACATGCTACAGACGAAAGTATTGAAAAACACAAAGCAAGATTTGTAGCTTGTGGATTTTTTCAAAAGGAAGGCATTGATTATGAAGAGATGTTTTCTCCTGTAGCAAGATACACTTCTATCAGAAACATCATAGCTCTTGCAACCAATATGAAGTGGAAGTTACACCAGATGGATGTGAAAACAACCGTCTTAAATGGTGTTATTGTACATCGAACAACCACAGGGGTTTGAAGTTGAAGATAGAAAGAATCATGTCTACAGTTTGAAGAAGGATATGTACGGATTGAAGCAAGCTCCTAGAGCTTGGTATGGAAGAATTGATAGTGTCTTTATGAGCTTGGGATTTACCAAGAGTAAATATGATTCTAACCTTTACTTCAAGGTTATGAATGATGATCCAGTGATATTACTACTATATGTAGATGATTTATTCTTAACGGGAGAAGAAAATTTCATCACAGATTGTAAGAAGAAGATCATTGCAGAGTTTGAGATGAAAGACCTAGGCCTGATGCATTATTTCTTAGGTCTTGAAGTTTTTTAGAGCCCAGAGAAGATATTCCTTAACCAAGGGAAGTATGTAGTTGAAATACTGAAGAGGTTTGACATGTTGAAATGCAAATCCATTAACACAACCATGGAAACAAAGTTGAAGCTCCTGGTTGATACTTCGTCAGAATTTATTGATGCTACTCTATATAGACATATCATTGGATCGTTTATGTATCTGATGAATACCAGGCCAGATATATGTTTTACTGTGAACACCTTGAGTCAGTATCTGGTAGAGCCCAGACGTGTTCACCTTGTTGCTGCAAAACATGTGATGAGATACCTTAAGGGTACGTTGGAATTTGGTCTCTGTTATATTGGAGACCATGAATTCAGACTGGTTGGTTATACTGAATCAGATTGGGTTGGAAGTGTTTCTGATAGAAAGAGCACTTCAAGATGTTGTTTCAGTCTAGGGTCATCCATGACTTCATGGCAGAGCATGAAGCAATCCAATATTTCTCTTAGCATGAAAGAAGCGGAATACATTGCAACATGTTCCACCAGTTGTGAATCCATATGGCTTCAAAAGTTGTTGACAGGTCTATTCAATCTGGAGATGGAAGCCATTGTGATTCTATGTGATAACCATATTTGCATAAAGATAACAGAGAACCCAATGTTCCATGATAAATTGAAGCACATAGAAATTCAGTATCACTACATTCGTGATATGGTGCAGAGAGGAGCTGTAAAGCTTCAATATGTTGGCACATATGAGCAGGTTGTAGATGTGATGACCAAGCCTTTGTCTCGTGTAAAGTTTGAATACTTTCGATACAATCTTGGTATAGTCCGAAAGGACCTCCCTCGAAAGGGGGAGTGATGCTTATGATACTATGGTATCCTGAACAACAATGGGTAGCTCAGTTAGGATTTTATATCCTAGGGGACTGATCATCCCTAGACAGATACCGAAGGTCCGGTAAGGACAGTCTGTCAGAGTACCTGTTCATGTATATGCTAGCTGTGGTCAGTAGTGGTAGCTTCGTTAAGATTTTATATCCTTTGGAATCTTATGATTCCTGGGAAGATCCCAAAGGTTTGGTAAGGACAATCTGTCAGAGTACCATGTGGTATTTTCGTTAGGATTTTATATCCTAGGGAATATTATGATTCCTGGGAAGATCCCGAAGGCCCGGTAAGGACGATCTATCAGAGTATCAAAAAATGTTTTTGTTACACTTGCCTCATTTTGTTACCCTATGATGATGATGTTGTTATCTCAGCCTCGTGTTGATGATGTTGTTATCTTAGCCTCGTGCTGATGATGTTGTTGTTTCAACCTCGTGCTTTTGTTGATGATGATGTATCAACCTCATGTTGTTGTTGATGATGTTGTACTAACCTCATGTTATTAATGATAGTGTTGATGATGTTGTTGCCTTAGTGTTATGATAATTGATGTTGATGCAAATGATGATGATGCTACTCCAGCTTCATGCTTTGAAATATGATGTTATTCATGATGAGAAAAACTTCTGAT
>JASDQU010108694.1:77418-100867 GCA_032191745.1 Picea mariana | reverse complement strand
TAGTGTGTCGCATGATGGTCCTTATATGAAACAAGTTACTTCTACAATCAATGCCTTCACCAATTTTACCTATCATACCAACCAATGAGACCTTAGATTCATCACCCGAATCCGATCCCAAGTCTGTGGGTCTTGTTGTTGCTGCCATTGTTTTCCTCCCCTTCTTTTCCTTGAACCACTTTGGCCTCTTCTCGGGATGCAACTGCCAACATCTGTCCTCATCATGCCCCTCTTTCTTGCAATGCTTGCAAGAGGGCTTCTCGTCCTTTCTTGCCACTGCATTTGAATTCTTGCCATGCCCTTTCCTCTTGTCATCTTTCCTTGAAGATGATTCCCCTGATACACCTGATTTCCCTACTTCAATATACGTCACTTGAACAGAAACCTCATCAAGGTTAGTGGGTCCAAACATGAATACAATATTTCTAATATGGGCAGGTAAACCTCCTATATACTTCATAAGGGTTTACTATGTATGTAAAGGGATATGTAACATCAATGCCATTTTTCAAAAGCCATCAGTATACTCTTGCACTGTTTTTCCTTTTCTTAGTTTTAAAGATTGCCATTCAATTAAAGATTTTTCCTTATAACCCAAAGGATAGAATTGTTTCCTAAGTGCAGAAATCAAACTTTGCCATGATGGAAATACATTACCCACTTGTTGCATTTCGGTTTTCAACTTTCTTTGCCACCATATGAGAGCTATCCCTGCAAGTCTCAAAGATGCCAACTTGATTTGTGTGGCCTCATCCTTGATCTGTTGCACACTGCAATAAACCTCCATATGCCTGACCTAATTGTCAAGTCTCTCTACATTCACTTCACCATCATATATGGGTAACTCAAATTTAACATCAAGTTTTAATAATGGCATTTCATTCTTATGTTTATGAACATGTTTCTTTGCATTAGATTTAAAACTTGAACTTGAAGAAGAAGGAGATGATGATGGAGGTGAAGGAGGAATCTGAGGAGGATCATCTTCCTCTTCACTTTTTCCCTTTGAATATTCACCCAAAACTAGTCTTTTCCGTTCCAGGTAATCCTCGTACAAAACTTTCACCATCTCCGACATGGAAAAGAACATTTTTCAAAACTCTTTCTTATCAAGAGAAAGTCCCTCTTCTGATGCCATCTTCTCACTGTGAGAAGCTCTATTTCTTAATCCAATTAATGGATTCTCTGCAACAAGCTCGCCTTCACCACATTGTATCTTTTCCCTGGTTAACATGCAAAACTCAAATCCAAACGTCAACTCGCTTTGATACCACTTGATCCAAAAATATCTTTTAATGACTGTGGTTGAGTTATTAATTGCATGTGTTAATTAACCATTTATGAAGCTGAATGAAAGAGGATAAATTTAATGAAGAGACATAGCAGCCATAAAACAATTTACATATCTGAATTGAAACAATAAGAACAACAAGCCATAACAAAAGAAGTGATAACGGAGTTCGACACAAAATTGCCTACGTCTCCGGGCCTTTATCTCAGTAAGGGAGGCTTCTTTATTAATTATTCAATGCTTGAAAGGTACAGAAAAAGTACATCAAATAGATCTCATACTGGTCTCACTGTGTTCTGCTCGATCTCAGAAATCCAATACAACTGACGGCACTGAAAAAGGCTGAGTATAGCCTCCGGAAATGGCCTCCAAAGTTCTCCTAGTTTGTTGGTTTTCTTTGCATAAATAGCATTGTTCTGCTTTAATATGTATAAATTTGACCTCTAGTGCAGTGGTAAATCTTTTGGTTAAATAATATGAGGTTGTGGGATCAAATCCCAACAAATCTCCTCTTCCTTGGCCTCGAATCTCACAAGAGATAGGTGTATCTCCATAAAATATGAAATATGGTTTTAAAAACAAACCATATCCTAACTTTAAAACCCACTTTTCATTTATATCTCACGCACCTTTTGTATAGGCTCCTGGTCAAGCGCCCACTTAATTGCATTCCAAATATTATGGGATTTAAATTATATGGTTAACAACCATATTCCAAAATCTTTTAATAAACCCCTCTATAGGCTTAATCCACTTTAATATAACCACATTATATGGTGGCATAAAATATGAAATATTTTAAATATGGTTAAAGTAACCATAAAGAAAAGTCTTCGACCCACTTTATGTGGAAACACACCTGTGATATAGTTTCAAAACCATATTATATGGTTTACAACCCCATATTCATGCCAGGTAACACATAGTTTAAATAAATCAGTGACATATCCGTATAACAAGTGATATGTTCGGCCAGTTGGCTAGAATGTTGTTGCAGCCCAGAGGTCACAAGTTCGATTTTTTAAGCAGACAAATAGAACCGATTTTTAAACTCGTTCCATTTGGTCTAATCTAGGGTGCCATGTGGCATCACTGGATTGGGCCACGTGTCACTCTGGTATTGGCCAACCAATTCCAATCAGCCTGCCACTCGACTGTCCTTGTAACCTGCCACATGTTCTATCTTTCACCTACCACATGTCACCTCTGCCACTGCTACGTGTCACCTCCAGAGAGTGCCACGTCACCCTTTGGCTATTGATTTCTTTTTTTTACTTTTTCCCTGTTTGGAAAAATGACCAGAGTGCGATAACTCTCGCATACAACATCCATTTGAGAAAGTAAATATATGGCTGGAATCCACGCGACGAGCCAGTCGCAATGGAATTGGTTTCATATGATTCTGAGAACTTTCATTTTTGAGCCTTTTCTAGACCTGGGAAGCCTTTTGGATCTAATTTTGGACCATTGCGCCACTCTAGATAGAAGATACCTTGTAGCCTCACATTTCCTTCTCGACATCATTGTAGGTGTCCTTGATCCTCTGTGATAGAGCGCGATCCATGGATTTTCCTGGGTAAAACTCCAGTGGATTAGGTCCTTGCATACTCAACCCTATGATCTGATTGATCAACGTCGGATCAGCTGTGATATGGCAGTTTAGCCACAAATAGCCACCATGGTAACAAGAAAGAAACAACTTGACACAGGCATTGATTTCCTGGTGTCTACCAAAGTTTGGAATCTTCATGACATGGAGCAGGGTGGACTGCGCGAGGTTCATCGTCCACGACTGGGGAATTATCTTAGAATTCTTTCCCTTCGTCTTGGTCAGGTATTTTTATAGGGAGAGCATGTTATAGACCTTTCTATCTATGAGGTTGAAGTCGCTAAACTTCAACGCTGCAATCTTGTCCTGGCCTGTTCAAACTGCGCGTATCCCCTTCAGGAGGTACGCCATAACCAAGGTGTATTCGAAATCTCTAAGCACATTGTCTCGATTTACTGCGCCGCTCATAGGTGGAATATAGGCGGGTAATATGGTTGGGATCAATTTGGCATTCGCTAAGTCATCCCTGTGTTTGGTTCGCTTTTCATCTGATGGCTGGGATGGTCCAGCTCCGCGAGAAGTCGACGGAGAGGCTTGCAGTCCTCTAGTCGATGATGCTTGTACACCTATATACATCGACATGACTCTTTCATTCATGAGGTCCATCAAAACTTCTTCAACAACTTTCTCTGCAGCGCTGAACTCGTCCGACATACACGCTTGGGGTTAATGATATCGGGTTCAAGATTAACTTAGACACTACAATGAAATAGACGACAAATGTGCGATGATCACTGTGAAAAATCCACTTAGTCTGCAGGCTCAAACTCTCGATTAGCAAAAGTGTTCTTGGTGCATGGTGCAATGGGGTAAATAGGTAACTCGGAAACAAGTCGCTTGCAACGGGTATGAAGCCTTCATTAACTCTATTCTGTCCATTATGGTGCGGTTCCAACGGTTTGATGGTGAGGTGTCTGACCATAAATTCCTTTCTACCCATTTGGAGCATCGTTCGAACGGTTATAATGTCTCCAATGGATATATTGCTTCGCCATGGAGAAGTGTCGTGTGTCACTGTTCTAAAATCCCGACGAAGCTCCAATTTTGCAATTTTTCCTTTTGTGAGGTTCCCTCTGGAACCTTCTGCAACTTTTCGATCTTAGCTCTCTTCTTACTTAGTTTTCTAGCCTTCCTTCCAGTGAGCTTCGTCTTGGTATTCCTTTTTCCATTATGATTATTATCTTCTTTTGACATAGTGACTTCACACTGTTGAGATTCTTTCCTAAGATTCAAGGGTAATACTTCTTCTTTATTTGGAATAGGTATTTCAGTCTTCTGTGGGTCCTCTAGTGTTCTTTCAACTTCAACATCTATGTCGTTGTTGTTAAATAGCTGCAATCTGTTCTCCTGTTCTTCAATCAAGTGTGCGATCCTTCTAGTTATAAAATATTTTAACTTTTGATTCTTTTGTTCTAAGACTTCTTCTTCTTCCTTCCTTCTAGCTTGATCTCTTTTAATCCAAGGTCTTCCTAGTAACATGGTAAATGGAGCACTGTCCTCAATAAATTTAATGATCTAAAAATCTTCTTCTGTCAAAGTTCCATTAACATTCATAGGTATCTGAGTGAGCTTCCCACATAGGGTTATCAGTTTTCCTTTGAATAATCCAATTCCTCCCAGTGAAGGAACCATAGCAGGCTTTCCTAAAAGTTCCCAAGTTCTTTCTGTCATAACATTCACCTGTGTTTCCTCATCCAGAACACAATCAACGTCGAAGTCTCCTAATCTTGCTTCAATTCATTCTTTTTCTTTGAAGATATCTGATAAACTGATATGTTGGTGATCATTCAAGGTTTCTTTCATATGTAGCAATACTTTTTCTGATTCTTTCTGGGGTTCTGCCATAATCTCAGTTTCTGGATCTTCCTTAGGGTTTTCTTGTCTCATGTTCATTTCTTCAAGCTTAGCAATCATTCTAGGGAAATCCAATACTTCATGGTCCATAGCTTTGCAACAAAGAAAACTAGGTCTTCTCCCAGGGCATTCCTTAGCAAGATGTCCCAGTTTTCTGCAACTGTAACAGAGGGTTATTCCTCTCTTTCTTTTAAATGATCCCCAACTTCTCCTGTACTGCGTGCTAGGATCATAGGATCTAACTTGCAAACATTTCTTTCTAGGATCCTGCATCCACTTGTTAGTCCAAACATTCTTTCTATGCACAGGTATAACATATCTTTCACTATTCTTATCAGATCTACTCATATCAAATCTTCTTTCATCTATTAATGCCCTAGTTTTCAAGCTAGGACAAAATCTATCAAACATACCTAGATCCATGCTTTAGAAACAAAATTTTCCACTTGTCTTACTTCTACAGAGCATAAAGATTTCAGATCTAGAAATTTTCACTATTCTTACCTTTATCAGAGCACAAAGCTTGCAGATCTTACCTCTTTTCTTCAGATATGGAATATTTTCTTGGCATAGAGCTTCACAAGTCAAGCAGAATGCTGTGCACTAGGGAAATAGATCTACACACAAAATTTTCTCAGTTTCAGGTCGAATCTTTGCACAAAGCTTCTTCTTCCTCAGTTCTCAACAATCATAGTTTCAGTCCTGGCAACAAAACCATTTGTTGGCACAGGATCAGACCTAGGGTTCAACGCTACAACAACGCACCAACAAAACCCTAACTACCGACCCTTTCGGAAACACCTGGGAAGAAGATGAAGTCTCACCCGAGGTAGAAGCAAGGGTGGTTGCAGGACTCAAGTGTCTGCAACCTTAGCTGGGAAAAAGATCTATGATTGTAATACTTAATAGGGAACTTAGCACTGTCAGTTCATCAATATTTAACCAATATCTACTTCACAGATAAAACATAGCATCATAGCATTCACCCAGATCTAATGTATCTAAGCACTTATCATAAGGAATTAGATCACACCTAGCAGATTCAAGCACTAAGAAAGTTCACAGAGGTCATATCTAGCATCCACATTCATCATAAGCACAAAGTATAAACAAATCTATCTATCTATCTATGTCAAGCACTTAGCAGATAACACATAAGTACACCAACACATCACACAAAGTAGAGCAACACAACATATATTTGGTTCAACCCCACCCTGGGGCTACATCCACCAACTCTTCTTCTTTATTATCTTCTTCAATAGGTTACACGCACAGAGACTCAAAAACCTACTTCACATAGGATAGGAGATCTACGCAGCTCGCTAGATCCTCCTTCCTTGTGTTACAACACAAAGTCCTTCACAGTTTGTTACAATCACTTGCACTTAACTCTGCAAGTCTCTCACAGTATGCAAAAAGCATTTACAAGCCACACTTGCACTTAGCACAACATCACATAGATGCCTCTTCCCCTCTTTTCCTTACATTGCCTAGACATCTATTTATATATTACAAAATAGGCCTAAGCATGGGTAAACCCATGGGCCAACATTCCCATACCCGTTACATATTCCCAAATCCCAAAAAGGACCCAAAAAGGGGCCGAGATCCCGCAATCTCTGCTTCGTCTTGCGCTCCGCCTTCGATAGGATGTTGAAGTCCCAAAATAGGTCAAATTGACCAAGGATCTCCCAAAACTTGGTCAAGGGCCAACAAAGCCCATGTGTACATACATACATACATACATACATACATACATATATATATGTATCAACGACTTTACTAACTTTAGATTTGATGGTATTCCAATTAAGTGGTCATATTTGGTTAATTGGTCTATGATTACAAATATGTTGTCTTTCTAAGATTATGAGGAGGGAAGACCTGTGATAAAATCCATAGATACTTCCATCCATTTTTGATCTGGAATATGAAGGGGTTGAAGGAGACCTGAAGATACATCTAATTCAAAATTTTGGTGCTGATAATTATTGCATTCCACCACATATTTTTAGACATCAGTCTTCATTCCTTTCCAAAAGAAGGAATATTGTCGTATATTGTAGTATGTTTTGAAAAATCGCACATGGTTTGCAATCGAAGAATCACGATTCTCTTTTAAGATTTGGATTTTGAACTTGGAAGAGTTGGGTGGATGTATTCTTCCTTTGTAGCAAAGTATATCATTCTCCCAAGAAAAAATAGAGCTTATTGCATTATTTCTTTCAACTTTCTCAATTAACTTCCTTATCTCGATGCTTTTAAAATACTTGGATTGAACATCTAAGATCCATTTGGGAATGACTATTGAAATAATACATAGCGTAGCATCACCTTCATATTTTCTTGAGAAGCCATCGACAACCAAATTTTCGTTGCTACTCTTATAAATTATCTCAAAGTCAAAAACTTGGATTTTTCTTACCCATTTTTGTTGTTTTGATGATAGGCTCTTCTGGTTTAAGAAATATTTCAAACTCTCGTGGTCTGTTTTGAATAGAAATTTCACTTCCATTAGGTATTTAAGGTATGAATGATTGCAAACATTTCCTTGTCATATGTAGATTTTGTCTGCTCCTTTGGTTTTAATCTTCAACTTTTGAAAGCAATGGGGTGATTATCCTACATAAGAACAACTCATATTCATGTTCAAGAAGCATTGCATTCGAGGAAAAAAGGTTTTGTGAAGTTCAGGGTAGCCAAAATAAGAGTGGATGTCATTAAAGTATTAATCCTCTTAAAACATGCTTTAACAACATCATTCCATCTAAAGGCATCTTTTTTTCAACAATATTGTTAGTGGATGAACAATCTCTGCACAATTTTTTCAAATCTTCTTTAATACCCTATAAGACTTGGGAATATCCGTAATGATGTGATCATTTTGGGGCTAGGATACTTTGTAATTGCCAAAAATTTCTTTGCTTTTATCTTGATTCCTTCAATTGATACGATGTGGTGAAAAAATTCTATATCTCATCCAAAACTACATTTTGATTTATTTGCATAGAACTTATTTTCTTCTAACAACTTCAACATTGTCTTTACATGCTCGAGGTTTAAGATCCAAATTTTGTGGTAAACACATATATCATCAAAGAAGATAGGTAAAAATTTCCACAAGTATGGATAGAACAAGTTATTCATCATTTCCTGGAAGGTGGTAGGGACATTAGATAGTCCAAAAGGCATGGCACAAAATTCATACAAGCCTTGATAGGTACAAAGGTAGTTGTGGGAATGTGCTCCTCTTGGATTATTATATGGTAATATCTTTATTTTAGGTCAAGCTTGGAGAAATACTTAGCATCATGGAGCTCATCTAATATTTCATTCAAAAATGGAATAGGTAAATTATATTTTATGGCAATTTTGTTCAGTGCTCGATAATTGATATAAAATCCGTAGGATCCATCCTTTTTTCTTATGAGTATGATTAGTGTTGAAAATGGAATTTTGCTTTTGGTTATAACACCACAATCCAACAATTATTGAACCAAGTTTTCAATTTCTATTTTGTGATTGTGAGATTGCTTGTGATATTTTCTACCAACTGGGGCTGATCTAGGAATTAATTTTATGATGTGATGTCTGGATTGTATTGGAGGTAGGTCTTGAAAAATGTTACTATATTTCCCAAGGATCACCTATTTAGTTAGATGATCCCTCCATTGAATAAAAATGGAAAAGGTAAGATTGGGATTATTTCTCCATTCTGTTGAAAGAGACTATTTGTGGGGGTGGACTCTTGATTCCATGACACTTGTATCTTTTTTTTTTTTTTACCATTTTCAAAAAAGCTTAGGAACCATTTTTGTACATATAACCCCACCGTATAAACCATGGCCAACCAATGGGTTATTAATACTACATCTACTCCCTCGATTACCATGACACACATATGAGACTTTAATTGCTAATAATTAATAGACATTTTAACCTTATGACATTTCTCATTGCATGAAGTAGTTTTGTTCCCTAGTATAGTGATTTGAAAATTGGAGGCAAGGTGGACAAACATATTTAATCATTTTTTTATTCTAGTATCAATGAAACTATGTGAATTACCATGATCTGGATTTAAGAGTGGAATGAACTAATTAATAGTCTGAATATAGTAAACACAGAGATATGAAGAACAACAAAGATATCCAGTGAACAATATCTTCTATTGAATAAATGAAATAGGTTGAAACTGTAAAACTGAACTGAAACACTTGCTCGAATGGTGGTAGCTATCTCTGAGAAGAGATGTGGCTGCTGTGCGCATCCATATGAGTATAATAATTACAATCAGGCTCCAGAGGCCTTTTTAATATTACTCATGAATGCCAAAACCCCAGACATCCAACAACCTAACCCTAGGAGATGAAACACCAAAAGTTATGCGGGTCCCTATGAGTAAGTTGGTACCCCAACTTCCCAGGGTCATATATTTTTCATACGATCTCCTTTTTAGGCGCGTGATAGCCCATTGGAAAGGTCTTTTAGAGAACTACACATTATTCCATCAAACTTTGACTCCATCTACAATTTGACTGTGGCGAGCCAAAAAAACATTGTTTAGGGCCCCAAAACGACCCTGGAAGTACAACAAGATGTGATGACATGAAAACATACAAAATAATCTAGTTGTATTAGGTGGGAGGCCACCATTATCCACCTAGATGATGTGTATGGATTTATACAACCCCATAAGTGTAGAACCCACAATTACAAAGAAGTACAAAAGAACGTGCTGAACTAAAAACTGTTAAGAGGAGCCAGTTGGAATAGGTGGGTGGCCACCAATATCCACATGGATGATTCCTCCCCCCTTAGGAAGCAATGATCTCCATTACGTTGAGTTCCACCATCATGTGAGGAAAATTCTGCTGAATTTGGCGCCGAGTGAGCCACTTTCCTTGGTGTAGGAGTTTGCCTACCTTGACAACCCGATAAAGATGGATCCTCTGTTAGTGAGTGCCCTTGACCTGTGTGTCCACTATATGATTAGTGGATGCTTGTTCCATGCATTCAAGGTTGAGATTTGTTGGTGTTAGCTATTCTGCGATCTATGAGGTGTCCAATAATGGTGAAAACTATGGCCGAAGGAGGTCCACATTGAACATTGGGTGCAAGCCAAGGAAGGGTGGAGTGTTGAGCTCAAAAGAATTGCTACCCACAACCTTGGTGATGGTGTAAGGCCCATAGAGAAGTGGGAAGAACTTCCATTGGGGCCCTTTAAGATGCTCCTTCTGCAAATGTAACCAGACCTTGTCTCCAACCTAAAACTGGTGCGGTACCCTGTGTTGATCATGGTGCTGCTTGTACTTAGCATTGTCTTTCTGCAAAATCTCATGGACCTGTTAGCGAATGTGATGAATCCTCTCAATTAATTTGGTGTATTTGTCGATCTCATACTGAACATGGGAAGAGTATGTCTATGTGGTGGCCAGAGGTAGTGCAACAACAATGGGACCCAAGGGTTGGAATCCCAGTCCCACCTAAAATGGGCTATGGTTGGTGGAGTTATTGAGATCCCTATTGTAACTATGCTGAACATAGGGGAGACTCTTATCCCATGTATGGAAATGCTTAGAGTTGAACAAGTGTAGGATGTGCACAATCATTCGATTGAAGACCTCTGTTTGGCCATCTATTTGGGGGTGGAAAGCAGTGGATTTAGTGAGCTTGGTTTTCAACAGTGACCAGAGACTCAACCAAAATGTGTTGAGGAATCTGTTTTCCTTGTCAGAGATGATGGTCTATGGTATCCAAAAATGGACCTGGACTCGTTCGAAGAATAGCTTGGCAGTATCTGCTACTGTGATGTTCTTCTTGCAAGCTATGAGGATGACCATATTCGAAAGCCGATCAACAACCAAAAATACACAATCATTTCATTGATTGGTGTACGAAAGTCCATACATGTAATCCATCGATATGGATTCCCAAGGCTTCTCGAGGGTAGGAAGAGGGGTGTATAAGTCTTGCTTCTTGATTGCTGGCTTGGAAATGGCAGAGGCAGTGCAAGATATGATATACTTGTTGACGTCCTGTCGAAGTTTTGGCCAATAAAAATGTTTCTGAAGAATGACCACATTTTTCTCCATGCCAAAATGTCCTGCCATCCACTGTAGTGGGATTCCTAAATCAAATTTTCATGCTTGCTTGCAGGAACATATAGATGGCCTAGATGGAATAACAACCTATCATGAATGTGAAAATTGGTGATAGTTGCACCTGTACCCAAGAGATGATAGGTGGTGGTGAAGTCCGGATCTTGTTGATAAAGTTGGGGCCACTCAGATGCCTCATGTACACAGGAATGGAGCACAGTGGTGAGTGTATCCATGGGAGGTCGATTGAGGCATTCAACGACACAATTTGTGCTCCATGTCTTATACTTGATCTTGATATGGAAATGGTGTAGGTAGGTGGACCACTTATGATGGCGGTCGTTCTGCAACTTCCTCTGTGTCTGTATGAATTGCAGAGGCTTGTGATCAATGTGGATGATAGTCTCCTTTCCCAAAATGTATTGTTTCCATTGACGACATGCTTGTACAATGGAATACATTTCCTTGTCATAGGTGGGGTATTTCAGGACAGTATCTGAGAGCGTATCACTATGGTATGACACCGGATGATCGTGCTGAGTGAGAACTATGCCTACAACATAGTTAGATGCATCAATCTCAATATCGAACGGTTGTTACAGATTAGGCAAGGAGAGTATTGGAGCTGAGCACAAGTGATGCTTTAGATAATCAAATTATCATTGTTGTTCCTTTCCCCACACAAACGTTTTCCTACCACCGCCCTTGGTCACATAGTTGAGGTCCCATGTAATATGGGAGTATCCCAACACAAACCGTCGGTAGAAGTTGGCGAGTCCCAAGAAGCTCCGAAGATCGGTCAGTGCAGTCGAGGTTGGTGAGTCACTGATGACTTGCATCTTAGTGGGATCAACATGTACCCCATGCTCATCAACAATGTAGCCCAAGTATTGGACCCTATTCATGCTAAAGGAACATTTTTCCAAGTTGGCATATATCTTGTGCTACCGTAGAGTGCTCAAAACCTACTGAATATGCCGCATGTGCTCCTCTCAAGTTCTTTTGAAGATGAGGATGTCATCCAAATATACCACCACAAAAGAGTTGGTGAAGGGTCTCAATACATCACCCATCAACCTCATGAAATTGGCTGGTGCATTTGTTAGGCCAAAGGGCATGACCAACCATTCGAAGAGACATTCTTTAGATTTGAAAGTTGTCTTCCAGAAATTAGTTGGTTCGATGGGAACCTGGTGGTAGCCAGACTTTAGGTCAATCTTGCTGAAGAATTTTTCCCCCTTGAGTTGGTCAAGAAGGTCATCAATCCTGGGAATTAAGTACCTATTTCTGACTATGATTTTGTTTAGTTCTCTTTAATCAATGCAGAGTCGCCAGGTCATGTCCTTCTTCTGTACCAATACAATCGGGCTTCTGCAAGGGGAGAAGTTGGGTCTGATGTGCCTATTTTGAAAAATATCTTGGATATGATGCTTGATTTCGTCATTTTCCATCAACGAGCGATGATAGACTGGTCCATTAGGAAGAGGTGCATCGGGGGTTAGATCAATTGGATGCTTGACTTGGCAGTGCATCAATACCCCGGTGGGTGAGGAGAAGATGTCTATGTACTCTTCCACGATCCTGTCCACTTGATTCTGCTGCAAAGAGAGGCTCTGTGTAGAGGCCACAGATGTGGCGATGACCTTGTACTTACTGTGAACATAGATCACAAAGAAGACGAACTTCGTGGTTTGTGAAATGACCTTACTGCATTGCTTAGCAAAGATTAAATAAATAGCGATAGGTGGTGCTACCTCTGGTATCTTGTACAATTGTCTACCCAAAGTAATAATAATACTGTGGGGTATAGACTCATACACAACATGATGCTTCCACAAATATGGTTGTCCTAAAATAACATCACAAAATTCAAGGGGAGAAATATCACACAATACCTCATCTTTGAAAGGCTTGATGTCGTAGGGCAGACAAAACTGTTGGCTGACACAAAGATCTCTTTCTTGGTGAATCTAGCCAATGGTGTAGGGATACGGGTGCGATGTCATAAGTAGGTCCAGCCACTTGACGACCTCTGCCGATATCAGGTTCTTCTGACTGTTGCTATCAACAATGAAATGAAGCAGAGCCCCCTTTACCCACATATGTGAGTGAAAGAGACGTTTCCCTTCCTCTAGTTCTTCTGGTTCGCTTGGTTGGACTTTGGTGGTAGCGACAGTGGCACTAGCTTCAACATCAATAATCTACTTCCCTCCTTTTGGATTTGATTCAGAATTAGAATCAACCTATGACTCGAAAGCCTTCAGCTCGACCATGAGTGACTTCTTGGAGCAACATTCTATAATGTTTTTCCAAGGGATTTTATGGTATTCACACCATTTTCCCATGTCCTTCTTCATCTTCTCATTACCCTTCTTGTGTTGTGTCTTGGACTTGTTTTCCTGAGAGTGGCCATATTTTCTATGTCCCTTGCTGTGTGGGTTGGGGCCACTTTTTCTCTGCTGCAGCTGTGAGGATTTTTCAGATCCAAACTCTCGCCTCTTCTGCTTAACTTTCTGCTCGATCTTGACAACATATCTTTAAGCTGTACCCAATGAGGTGATGTCCATAAAATCCATTTCTGTTTGAATGTATCTATGCAAAGAGTCATGGTATTTAAGCACTAGATGTCACTCAGAGTATTTGATACCTAATTTGATGTGCAAGGTATCGAAAATATTGGTGAAATCTGGTACTGTCTGGTCCATTTCTTGACGTAGGGTGGTCCATTTGGTGTACTGGTCCTCGTATATTGCAATAGGGTAGTTGCTAGTGGGAAAAAACCCCCTATGACTACACCAGGGTTCATAATGTAGGAAGATCAATTAACCGTCTAAAATTCAACTACTTCTCTAAATACGACAAACATACCAAAATAATACAAGAAAAGAAAAGATGAGGGAGATTGGGTAACTATACCTCTACTCCATGTCTGGTGATGATCCCCTCGTGCTTGGAAGTTTTGCTGACTGCACGCCTCCTCCTAGGGCTGACCTGCATCCAAATATTGAAAAACGGAAAACTACAAGCATGCTATTTCATATATAGATTAGGGCTAGATGTTAGAACGTCAAAACATAAACCAATAAAAGCATTCATTACACCATGATTTGGGACAGGAAAAGTAATTCTTTTATTAATAACTCAATGATTACACCTTTACAATCAAAGTCGGCTTCCATTCTGTGAAGTTGGTCTGGGATCCTCTTCACCAAGATCCAAGTGGAACTTTGTATAAGATTCTCCTCTCAACCTTCTGATATCTTCATGGGAAGTGAATGGGTTCTGATGGAGGAAGAATGGGAAAATGAGGGACTGTTGAGGCAATTCTCACAAAAGGGCTGCAATAACTTGGGCAAGGAGGGGATGTGAAATCAGGTAGAGTTTCATTGTTCTTATGTATAGATGTAAAATGAGACCCCAACACCTCCTTTTATATGACAAAAGGATGGTTATTCGGTTGGGTGACGGGCTATAGGTGGTGGATTAGTTGGGAAACTACCCAATAGCCCGTAATCTCAACGAATTCCTTGCAACTTTTTCAAGTATGCGTGGGTTGTAATGGTGCAACATGCATATGTACGTGCGATGTAGTGGTGTAGCAAGTGTATGTATGTGGGAAATAGTGGTGTAGGGTGCGTACATCTTAAAAAATATGGTTTTTAAGAAGAGCAACTCAGCGGCGCTTTGGAAAAAATGCAAGTAAGAGGGAAAAAGTCCAGGTATGCATGTGTATAGAAATTTAGGGTTATAACAGATGCCCCCTAATGTTTGAAGTTAGAAGAGAATATGATGGCCAAAATACATTACATAATCTTCACCAATGTACGAAAATGAGTGAGCCCGTGACCAGAGTTCAGGAGGTGCTATCTGCAAAAATAAAAATTGTCTCTTCGAGGCGGGCATACCCATGCTCGGGATGAAATAAATCATGGCTGCCAATCAAATACACTGCATATCCATGTCATATAACTATATAAAGTGTATCCATGAGAAATACACAATGGATATACATCTCAAAATCAAAGATATACAAGTATAGTATCCATCTTCAAGAAGCCAATAACGCCCGATGGCTGGAGATGAGGTCTTCATATCTCGAGCAACAAACTCAAGATATTCAAAACTCAAGTAGGAGTACAATGTGAGTGTATGACTTCACTACCCATAGGTCTTCGACGACTCGTCGGGGAAAGACAAGAGGATATCGATGATTAGGCAAAGAACTTTGTTGATTTTGAATTAAGACTTGACTGGACTTTCATGATGGCCGAATCATGAGGTCAAGAGACAAACTGCAGAAAACTCGACTCAGGTTGGGTGAAACTTCCCTTGGAAAAAAACACAAAAGATGATCAGACTCAGGAAGCATGACATCGACATAAGTTCACAATGCAAGAGGCAATGCAAACTCTCCATGTGTTCGGAAGAGTAACCAAATGGAGGAGGACACAACTCTATGTTGCGAGAACAAATTCCTAAGGTCATACTAGATCCCAATTCTTGACGAACAAACGAAAGGATGTGCTTTGTCCAATGGCGACTCATTATGCTGCCAAAAAATAATATATATTTCCCGTCCCTTCTTTTTGGGTTTTTATTTTTATTTTTTTGTCTTTTTTAATTTTTAGAGAGCTTAAAAAAGAATAAAAGAATGCTACGTTACAAAGGAGGAACGGGTGTCACAAGAAAGCATACTAGTTCTAGGTGCAAGGAACACACTAATGTTTAGATAAAGGAGACATTTGCAAGAAAAGGACACTTAGGGAAAATTCCTCCATGGGTCAAGGTGTCAGGTCGCAGAGGCGAAGTGCTACAAGGCTTGCGTATAAGTCATGGTTCAAAGGTTCAATTGAGAGAAACATGGAGCCGACATTAGGCCAAAGATGCAGGGATGCAAATGCGATTAACAAGACAAAATGAAACCCCCATCAATGCAATTTTAACGAGCCTAGAGAAGGTATGCTCGGTAGTTTTTTCACGTTTAGAGAGTTTGAAAAAACATAAAAGAAGACTCCAAGGAGTACCTTTTTCGAAGAGATTCTAGTCGATTCTAAAAAAGGGGTAAACTAGCACCGAAAAGACGTCTATTCAAAACCATTTTAACGAGTGTGACAAAGACAAGATCACTCGACAATATTTTCAATTTTAAGGAGTCTGAAAAGAGCTTAACTACGGACTCACTGCCTTTTTCTAATTTTAGTCCCCTTAGCTCGAAAAAGTATAGTTACTGAGGAGAACTCTCCCGACGAGATGAGTCTCCCGAGGCATACCTTTTTCCTCCATAATCTACAGGCCAAAAAAAGGGGTAAACTCATGCCAGTAGATGTTCTTCTGGACCAATTTAACAAGTGTGAAGGAACCAGGTCACTTGATGATCTTTTCAATTTCAGGGAGTCTGAAAAGAGCTTAACTATGGAATTCGTGGGCATTCCTTTTTCGTAAGTAATCTCTAAGGCCCGAAAAAGGTGATAAACCAAAACCAAGGAGAATGCTCATTTTTTGTAAATTTAGTCCCTCAAGCCCGAAAAAGGGTTAAAATTATACCTAAGAATACTCTTCTAGTGAACCGAATTTCCTAGAGTATACCTTTGTTCATACAACTGACCATGCAGATCGAAAAAGGGGTAAACTACCGTTGGAAAGACGTGCCTTCAAATTTGAGTTTGGCGAGCGTGAAGGGAAACAAGATCGCTCGACAATATTTTCATGTTTAGAGAGTCTGAAAAGGGATTAAAGAAGACTCCCAAGGTTACTTTTCTTAGTTAATCCAGACAAGATTGAAAAACATAGACACAGTCTCGTTAGATGTTGCTTTTGGATTTCAAAGTGAACTTGAAAGACAACAAAGCGTGCTCATTTTGGGAGTCCCGAGGGTGAGGCCAAGAGTGATGGTGCTTCAGACAAATGAGGCTCAATCTCATAATCATGACAGGACTAACAAGGACTCCCGAGCCTATAGTTGTTATAGACAGCATGGACCCCAACATGCAACAAGGATCTATCTAGGGAATCCATGTAAAGGTAATCTCTACCACCTAATCACGACACTTCTAAAGCAACAATGACGGTTCCATGTCGCACGTCAGTGGGGTCGATCATCTAGCAAAGCGGAAAAGACAACGAGATGCATAAAGTGGAGGTGAAATCCTAACTTATATGAAAAAAGTTGGAAAAAACGAATTTTACCAAAGGACCTTTAAAAGTGACCCATCTCCCAAAAAGTTACGAAACCAAAAGAAAAAGTGTATCATAACATCCAATAAGAAACTCAGGAACGAAATTAAATGATTTCCAAGCCAAAAAAAAATGACAAAGAGGGTCAAAAAAGTGGCAAAAAGGGCCAAACAAGTCTATAAATAGAAGCTGACAACTCATTTTCACCATTGTAATTTGAAAATTGACCAAAAGGTAAAAAATCCCCTTTGCTAAAGAAGTTGATTACGGGAGCTTCAGAGGATGAAACGAATTTCTGCTCAGACCAAGTAAGTAAAAAAGTATCCCTCCTGCATTTCAATTCTTTCATTGTGCATTTATTTTTGTTTTTTGAGGGGGCACACTCTCCCAAAAAGGGAGGCCCTGCATGTACGCAGGCTGTCTAAGGACAGACCGCGTATGTACACAGGCATAAAACAATCTGCCAACGTACATACACGACTGTGGCCAAAACAGCCCGCGTACACCCTCAAAAGCCTTGAAACAAATTAAAGTGAAAGAGATAACTCCCTTTTAATTTTCCATGGAAAATGGTGTATGTCCATTGGAGGGAGAGGGAACATGAGGACATAGATATACTGGTCAATGAGGACCTTGCTGCCATTGCTGCATTGAAACAATGTGTGCTGTGGAAGTTCTTCCAGTGTCCATTTATGAGGGCAAAACCCAGGCTGCTGAATACCTTGGTCAACTAGTGACATCCAAATACAGAGGCATTCATGATAGAGGGGTAGGCGTTGACTCCAACGACTGAGGACATTTACTTCTTGATTGGCCTCTCGAGGAGAGGTGAACCAATCAATTTGCGCACCTTTCCCCCTGAGCCTTTTAACATTGAGGACTACATCAATATGTACTGTGAGGCTGACACTAAGAAGGTATGTTATCAAGTGCCCATTCACAAGATCACTAGTTTGACACTAAGGGTGATCTTACTACTTATTGGGCAGATTACCAGATCCGCGGTCTTTCACCAAGCTTCCCAGGTGCACACGCATCGTGCTATTCACTGCCAGAAGAAAAATATCTATGACTGGAGTACAACCATGTTCACATGCATGAAGAGGCAGTTGACAGAGTGTCGAGAGCACAACAACAAGAACTTTGGGTTCGACACTATCCTTTGCTCATTCTTCTTCTTCGAGAGTGCCCATTCTGAGTCCTAGAGAGACAGTACGAGGGCATGTGGTCTCCTTCCCAACAGTATGTAGATGGAAAACACTGCTTCCATGATAGGGGGGAGGGAGGACCATAGAGACCTTTGACGAAAAATTCTTTGACTAGTGGGCATGACAGATTCCAAAAATAGAGGACTACCCCTATGCTGGAATCAACTTTTCTAGGGATCGGGATATGCCTGTACCTCCCGGAGAGGAGAGAGGAGAGCTAGGTACAAGTTTTTTTAAAGTTATTTAATCTTTAATTTCTTTTATATATATAATTTTTATATGTGTCAGAGTACTAACTTTTGTATCTGTTATGTACATATGTGGGACCAGTGCACTCGACGAACTTCACGAGGAATCAACGATGTCCTCGACTAGAGGTGCGACCAACAAGAACCGGTGGACCAGCATTTGCAAGAGGACCTCCATTCGGAGAGGATAAGAGAGTATTGAGGCAAGTGGAGTGCAACCTCACCATTCTCACTCGTACAGTTCCTATGGCCAAAATTGAGGATCTCCCGCCTTCCATGCAGCCTCATTTAGTGGGGTGCTACGGACTTGGGTCCAACTTTTTCGGCGTTTGTCCAATGCCGTTGTTCACTATGGAAGGGCCAATAGGCCCCGATCTTAGATAGGCTAGACTGTTATGTGCCGAGGGAACCTTTGTATATTTTTGAGGGCATATGCCCCGTGATGTATACCGAACCTTATTTTTTGAGGCATTCATGCCCACCTATGTACTCTTGACATTTTGACATATATATATATCTTTACATCTTTAATCGTATATGGATCAAATTTTTTACAAATGTATGTACATGTGTATGTGTGTGCTTCTTTTTATGTGTGTGTAACATGCCAATCTAATACTTGATTAGCTAGAGTATCTGTAGTTTGATTTAATCTCCTAGGAACATGGATATATGTAATGTAATCAAAGTAACGTTCTAAGAGATGTACCCTAAGGAAACATCATTGTAAAGTAGGATCATATATGCGGTAAAATCCATTTAACTGGGACACAACCAACTGAGTATCTAAGTAGACTTGGAGGTGAGAAATGCCACACAACAAAGCGTCACGAAGCAACTCTATCACTGCACTATACTCGACGACATTGTTTGTGGCGTCACCTAGACAGATACCTTTGGAAGATAGCAACTGGCCTTCAGGTGTGAAAATCACCCAAGCTACAGAAGCAAGCCTCTGAGTGTGTTGTCTAGCGCCATCCACAAACCCAAAGAACACCTCTGATTCAATTGACATCTACCATAGTAAAAATGAAGACATAAATAACTACACGCCCATAAAACGAAAAAGACAAAAAACTGTATAAGAACTATACATATGTACAAGAAGTCACCCAGGCGACCAACCTAAGAGTAATACTTCTTGAGGTAGAGACCATTTCTAGACTCCGCCAAGGAATTTCCCTCAAAGTCAACCAAATGATAAGCTCCCTTCTTTAAGACCTCTTTCACGATGAAAGGTCTGAACCACACGGGTTTGAACTTTCCTTCCCCCAGGGGATCCTTTTCTTGATCATAGACCAAGACAAGATTGCCTTTGGAGAAAATTCTAGAATGAATGGACCGATCATATTGACCCTTGAATCATTGCTTATGAGCCTCATTGGCTAAGGCCACATCACAATGTTGCTCATTGAGATGCTCGAGATTTAATAGGAGTTCCTCAAGCGCTGAAGTGTCTTGAAATAACTCCACTGCCAACTTTAAAGATGGGATCTGACACTCAATAGGAAAGACTGGTTCCAACCTGTATATGAGTTGAAAAGGTGAGAAACTGGTGGCAGTATTTATAGACATTCGGTAGGCCCACAATGCTGAGTACAACATCAAATTCCAATTTGACTTGGCATAATTGATCGTCCGCTGAAGAGTAGTCTTGAGAGACTTATTCACAACTTCCACCTGACCATTTGCTTGTGGGTAGTAGGGTGATGAATGTTCTTGCCTCAACCAAATCTTTGATGTTAACTCAAACATAATTTTGTTTTGTAAGTGACTTCCATGGTCAGTGAAAATCTCCTTCGCGATGTCGAACGTTGCTACTATCTGGTTAAAAATGAAAAGAGTTGTTGTTTCTCCATCATTGTTAAACGTTGGCATAGCCTCGACCCACTTTGTGAATTAGTCTACCGCTACGATGATATAACGATTCCCCCTGGATGAAGCTGGGTGACATGTAGTAAAAACAATCCCCCACTTAGTGAAGGGACCAACAAAGATGACAGGAAACATGGGAGCAGGATGTGCCCTCATCTTTCAAGAGAAGATCTAACACAGGTGGCACTTCTTGACCGACTCAAGGCAATTTTTGATTAACGTAGGAAAAAAGTAACTGACACATAGAATATTTTGTGTTGTGGCCAACCTAGACAAATGGCCACCACATGCTCTAGTATGGAAGTTATTCAGAACGAGCTCTACTTCCTCGTGTATACGTCACCGATGAAGAACACAATCTACACCTTAACGATACAAAGTGTCATTGAGTATGGGATAGTTTCGTTCCTGATGGCGAATTCATCCACGCTCATCGTGGGAAGCAGAAGCGGGGATCTTCAAAGTCTGGAGATAGACTAGTATATCTCCATACCATGGGTTTGAAGATGTGATCAGAAAAATATCTCCTTTGATAGGCAACTCTTTGGGCGTGTCATCACTAGATTCAACTGGAAGTTCCGAAATAAGTTCCGGAAAGACCAACAACCTTTTGGATTTCACGGAAACAAAATCGAAGTCAAATTCCTGGAGGATTACAATCCATCTATTGATGTTTCCGCCAATGACCCATCATGTCAACACATATTGAAAGGGGTTCACAACGACAATGAAGGTGGTCTTTTGAAGAAAAATGTAATGATGGAACCGCTGGACAACATGCATTGCTGCCAAAGCAAGCTTCTCAACATGGGAATAGTTGAGTTCTGGTCCAAATAGGCCTCGACTCAAGTAATAAATAACATGATCCTATAGCAGATCGTTCTCCTAAACCAAGACCATGCTGATGGTCGACTTTGCGGTGAACAAGTACAAGAAATATCTGTTATAATTGGAAGGTCAGAGCAGAGGGGCAGACGTAAGGGCGTGTTTCAACGCTTCAAAATAGCGCTAAGCGGCTTCGTCCCAACAGAAAAGGACTCCCTTTTTTAATAAACGCATGAACCCTTTAGTGATCTCGACGTAGTTTGCGACAAAACGCCGAAGAAAGTTCTCTTTCCCTTGTAAGCTATGAAGCTGGGGTATTGTGCATGGGGGAGGCAAATGAACTATCACCTCAACTGCAAGAGGATATACCATGATCCTTGTTGTCGAAACAATGAAACCTAAGAGACGACCCAAGG
Source organism: Picea mariana (assembly GCA_032191745.1). Classification (NCBI taxonomy): domain Eukaryota; kingdom Viridiplantae; phylum Streptophyta; class Pinopsida; order Pinales; family Pinaceae; genus Picea; species Picea mariana. The sequence continues at coordinate 79,263 of JASDQU010108694.1, read as the reverse complement.
TCACGCAAAAACTACATTTGTTAGGATTCAAGCGAATCCGATAGTAGCGACATCGTTCGAAGATTAGTTGGAGGTGTCTGGGATGATCAGATCTCTTGTGAGAGTGTGACGCTAGATCATCAAGATATGCCTTGACTATATGTCTAAAGTTGTGGAAAGAAAAATACATGGCCCGCTGAAAAGTGGCTCCAACATTCTTTAGGCCAAAAGGCATATTACGATAAGCGAATGTGCCCCAAGGATAGATAAAAGCTATTTTATGCTGGTCTTCGGGTTTGATCTGAATCATGTTATATCCCAAAAAATTGTCCATGAATGAAAAGACCTCGCAACTTGTGCATTCATCGACAATCTGATCGATGAATGGGGTGGGAAAATTATCTTTCGGACAGGCCTTGTTCAAGTCATGGAAGTCCATGCACACATGAATCATACCCTATTTTTTATTAACCAGAATGGGGTTTGAGGCCCATTTCGTCAACTGTACGGGGTAGATAAACCCTGTTTTAATCAGTTTCTCTACTTTAGCATTAATCGGTGTCTCTTTCCGAGGATTTATCAGATGAATATTTTGTCGGACCAGCTTGGCGTCAGGATAAGTCATTGTCTCATGTTCGATGATTCTTTGATCAATGCCTGGCATTTCCTTGTAAGCCCAGGTAAAAACATCACAAAATTCCTTAAATAACTCCGTATAAATTCGAATCTCTTCGGGGGAGCAGTCTGCTCCAACGAAAACATTCTCCATGACGCCAGGGGTTCTGGAGATATCTATAGGTATCGTTTCAACGATACTTGCCATATTTCCCTTGGTGTAAACTGCGTGCGTAGCAATAGGATTTATAAGACAAGACCTATCTCCAGTCATAGTCAACACAAATTCACTTGCCTTTATTCTTCTTATCTCCGGGAGGAAGTAATATCTGTGATGGAGATCATCTCAGGGTCTGTCTGGACCAATCAATGCCTCAAGAATCGCCTCATCTAAGGGCAATACCAGGGCTAAAGAATCTATAGTGTCAAGGGAACCTTGAGCCCAAATAGGCTCGAGAAATGGATCTAACTCCTGTGCAGGAGTCATATCGAGGTCGACCAAAGTTTGTTGGACAATGCTGTACGCAACTTCTGCCGCAAACAAGGGCATGGGAATGCCAGAATGCCCTGTCCCTTCCATCGAGGCCGATGGGGAAGGAAGAGTCCATGGATCATGAAAGTAAGTCGTTCAGAACGATGACATTTGAAAAATGTTAGCCCTAGGCTGGTTGGGGGTAGCCGATATAAGCTTGACATCGCTAGAAGGAGGCGGATAATCAAAAGTACCCATCAACAATGGGCACAAACCAGCCCCTATGTTGACGGTGTTGGGCTGAGGATTATCAATCATCAAGATCGTGGATGCCCCCGATGAAGGATTAGGATGAGAGAAGGGCAACTGGTCAATGGTCACAATTCAACCCTCGTGTGGAAACAACAAGAGATAAAAGATTGTAGCAACCACTGCATGCATTTCATAGGTCCAAATCCTACCTAACAGAAGGTTGTAGTCAAGAGGCGCATCGACCACTTCAACTTCGACACACATAGTATTCTCTCCTAATTGCACAGGGAAAGAAGGAATGATTCCATGTGGTTTAAACGACCGACCGTCGAATGCCGTAACCAATGTAGGTGATAGAGACAAAACGGGTTGGCTAATGGCCTTCCAACATGAAAATGACATCACGCAATTTGAGGCACCCTCTTCAACCATCGTGCAGAAGATATTCTATGTAAAATATTTGGTGGTGTAAGCCACTACTATATGAAATGCAACGTGGTAAGGAAGATGAGGTTTCAAGTTGGTTG
>JASDQU010108694.1:64755-77407 GCA_032191745.1 Picea mariana | reverse complement strand
AGGGGTTTGTGCCAAATCCTCTATGAAAAATTAGTTCCAGGAAACCCTCATGTTTGGATGATGAGAAGATTTCTTGAATGCACCTTTGGGGATGTGTGTCATTGTTTCTCCCATTTCCTTCTCAATCTGGAGAGGAATTGGTGGGTTTGTGGATTCTTTACCCTTTTCGATAGATTCCGATATTCCGTAATCTCGGGACCTGGTCACTACATGAGTGTCACCTTTCAACATGTAAACATTCACGACCAAGGTATTAACAATAGACGCGGGGGGTCGCTGACTACCCCCTTCTGCGCTTGAAGATGCTAAGGCTTGAGCCATGTTTTTCCCATGTTTAAATGGGTTTTTCAACACAACAGGTTGTTGCTATGCCAATAATTTTTGGGCCTCCACAAGTCGAGGGCACAGGTGAGTCGGGTGGTCCTCAGTGCAAAGGTTACACATATACTTCGACTTTCTCTTCTTTGTTTTTCCCCTGCCAGCGTTGTTATTAGCCTTTTTGTCCCCTTTACCCTTCTTGTTTCATTTTTTCTTCTTTCCTTCAGGCTACTAGTTGGCCTTTGGGTTCGTCGACTGCTGATCTGAAAATATCTTTTAAATGACAATGGTTGAGTTATTATGCATGTGTTTATTAACCATTTAGGAAACTAAATGAAAGAGGAAGAATTATAAAGTAAACATGACATCCATAAAGCAATGTACAGATCTGAACATAATCATGAGAACAACAAACCATTAAACACCAAAGTGATAACGGAGTTCGACAATCCCGCCTACGTCTTCAGGCCTTTGTCTCAAAGGGTGAGGCTTTCTTATTTATGTTCGAAGATTTAAAAGTACATCACAATAGTGCCAAAAAGGTTACAAATGGATCTAGTCTTGTTCTACCAGATCTCAAGAACCCAACAAAAGAAACAACACTCAAATTGAATGACCGGAGCTCCCATAAATTGCCCGCAAAGGTGCTCTCCTCAACAACTTCCCTACATAAAAATGGATTTGTATTGGAAAATATTCATCATAACTCTATTCTAAACCTCCTCTTATGGCTTCAATAAGCCTTGGTTTATATATATCTAAAGTTGGTAACCATCTCCCAACTTCTCCCCAATATCTGGCCTCAAAAAGGGCCCAATATCTCCCAAAAATGACCAAAATCTCCAAAACATTCTAAATAATACCAATAAAATCACTATTATAAAGTTAAAACCCACTTTATACACTAAAATAGGGTGCAACCCCCCCTATTTTCTAGCTCCTGGTCGTATAGGCAATCACCATGTGGCTAGGCGCTAATGTTGTGTGCTGCCCCCCTGAATGTCTTCTCCTGGACGCATGCTGGTGGGAATTTGGTCATGGATAAACCCTCCATGTGATAACTATTCCGTTAGCCCCCTGGTCCTTGGCCTTTGTTTATTACCCTGGTCAGCAGGCTAGCCCGACCGACCTGGGCTAACCTTGAAATCTTTGCGCTAACAGTTTTGGAGCCCGAATCATGGGTAACGGTCGCATGCATATCCCATAGGATTGGGGCTAGACTCCCAGCAGTATTTTGTGCCAATGATAAGTTTGGACCCGTGGTTACATGGTGACATCGCATGAGACCGTGATAGGGGCTAATGCCACCTGTGCGCGTAATATACCAACTCCAACGCTGAGTCATATTTATATGTGAGCGGAGAACCGTGGGTTGGGCAAGTTATAACCGTGCACCAAATGAATAGGTGTAGGTTCATATCGATGGACATATGGCAAGACTTGCATCCGTGGGCTGGGGCCTAGCCCCAACCCTAACCTCCGCCAACTATAACTTGGATCAAAATTAAATACAAGTTTCTTGCCATAATTTAACAAGAGTCACCAAGGGTGGGCTGGCTAGCCCTGCCCTACCAAGTCATTGCCCAGAACAGAGGTCATGGGTTCGAAACTGCGGAACCCATAAACTTTTTACAAGCAACCAATGAACCAATAGAGGGGTGCCATGTGGCAGCCCAGGATTGGGCCACGTGGCATCTTCCAATTCTCCCAAACCATGCCACTTGTCGACACATCATTTTTCCACATCTACCACAGTGTCAGCCACTGTACTTTCCATGTTAGCGCCACATGTGGTACAGATTGTATGGACCTGCCACGTCATCCGTATGGATGTGCCACATGTCACCCTTGTAGTGGTGACATGTGTCACTCCCTGATAGGTCCAATTGTCACATCAACTTCCCAGTCAACCTCTGTCCACATCAGTGCCACGTACCCTACCATGTCATTTGTATGGTCATACAACCTATATAGTCAGCTGCCTCGTGGCATTGTACAGACTGTACAATCAACATTTGTTTTCCTGTTTGTCCAAATGAACATAACGTGATATATGAAACATACGATGTTGTTTTGATACCGTTCAAGTTGCGTTGGGTTTGTATCGATGAGGCCTACACACACGTCCATTTTGAAGCCATTATGATAACTTTGATTTTTAGGCCTTTCTGAGCCCCATCAAGCTCCTGGATCTAATTATGGATCACACCTCCCCACTAAAGACCTTTTGGTCCCCAAAAGGTAACAAAAATGGACCTTACTGGTTACATACTCATAAGGACAAACATAAACACTATGTTGTACAAAAATGATATTATAACAGGTCATCATTTCAACATGTGTGATTACATTAATGGAAGCAAAATACAATGAAGATGTGGCATCCACTTCTGGAAAAAAAAAGTGACTATTTTCTTTCCTCCATGGTGTTCCTCTTGCTTCACTGGTAATCCTTCTTCCTTCGTGAGTACATGCACAATCCTTTTTTCCTTCTTTGGATGAAGCTCCGGATTAAGCTTCCACCCCTGCTACAATAAGTGCACTGAGTTTTTGGCATCCAGACTTGTTTTCCCTTCTCTTTCTTTCGTTGTGGAGTTGGGTCTTTATGTCATGTCTCCTTCCTGGTTGACATAAACTTCCTGTACAAATATTGTCTCTTCCAATACTTGGCAACACAATGCTTGGGTGAATCAAAAAAAGTACATGGATACATATTCCACAAATTTCGGATTACATGATTATGTTTTTTATAATCAAAAAGAGATTTGGTAAAATCGTGATCATTATACCTTCCTTGTTGATGTTCACTTTTATTTGGAGATGAATTGCATTCATTACCACAATCAAGGAGTGATACGCCATCACCTTTCATGAAGTGTTCCTCCAATGACTTAGGATGATCATTCGAAGCATTACTTGTTTCCGATGTTTTGGAACCCTTCTTGGAGAATGCTCGATTATCCTGTTCGCCATATCCCAATCCTAAATAACGAGGTCTTTCTACAACCTTAATGGGATTAACGATACCTTGGCCCTCAATTCCAAGGCCCTTTCCTTCATAACCCATCTTGGTTAGCAATGTCAAACCTATACCTCTTGTATGTTTTTCAAATGCACCAAAACCATCTTAATGGGAACAAGGAGAATTTGATGAATTACCTTCACTGCATACAGCATAAATATTTTCTGAAACAGATGTAGAAGGCATTTCTTTCAATTCTTCTTTTCTTTTGTTTTTCTTTGAATATTTCACTTGAGCCGACCTCTTTTGTTCCAAGTAATCTTCATACAACACTTTCACCATCTTAGACATGTCAAAGAGAGATTTTCGCATATCCTTCTCATCTTGAGAAAGTCCCTCTTTAAATTCCATCTTCTCAACTGAGATGAGCTTTTCTCTGATAAACATGCAAGCTCAAATCCAAACGTCAACTAGCTCTGATACCACTTGATCTAAAAAGACCTTTTAAATGACAATGGTTGAGTTATTATGCATGTCTTTATCAACCATTTAGGAAACTGAATGAAAGAGGAATAATTATAAAGTAAACATGACAACCATAAAGCAATGTACATATCTAAACATAAGCATGAGAACAACAAACCATTAAACACCAAAGTGATAACGGAGTTCGACAATCTCGCCTATGTCTTTGGGCCTTTGTCTCAGTGGGTGAGGCTTTCTTATTTCTGTTCAAATATTTAAAAGCACATCACAGTAGTTCCAAAAAGGTTACAAACTAATATGGTCTTGTTCTACTAGATCTCTAGAACCCAACAAAAGAAACGACACTCAAATCGCATGACTGGAGCTCCTAGAAATGGTTCGCAAAAGTGCTCTCCTCAACAACTTCCCTGCATAAAAATGGCTTTGGCTTGGAAAATATTCAACATAACTCTATTCTGAACCTCCTCCCATGGCTTAAAAAAGCCCTGGTTTATATAGATATGAAGTTGGTAACCATATCCCAACTTCTCCCCAATATCTGGCCTAAAAAAGGGCCCAATATCTCCCAAAAATGACTAAAATCTCCAAAAACTGCTGAATAGTACCAATAAAATCACTGCTATAAAGTTAAAACCCACTTTATACACTAAAATAGGGCGCAACCCCCCTATTTTCTGGCTCCTAGTTGTATAGGCGCTCACCATGTGGCCAGGCGCTAATGTTGTGCGCTAGCCCCCTGAATGTCTGCTCTTGGGCGCATGCTAGTGGCCATGTGGCCATGGTTAAACCCTCCATGTGTTAACTATTCCATTAGCCCCTTGTTCCTTGGCCTTTGGTTATGCCCCTAGTCGACAGGCTAGCTCTATCGACTAGGGCTAACCCTGAAATCTATGCGCTAATAGTTTTGGAGCCCGAATCATGGGTAACAGTCACATGCATATCCCATAGAATCGGGGCTAGACTCCCAACAGTATTACATGCCAATGATAAGTTTGGACCCGTGGTTACATGGTGACATCGCATGGGATTGCGCCGGGGGCTAATTCCACCTCCGCGCACAATATACCAACTCCAACGCCGGGTCATATTTATACGAGAGTGGAGAATCATGGGTTGGGAAACTTATAACCACGTGCCAAAGGAATAGGTGTAGGGCCATATCGATGGACATATGGAAAGACTTGCGTCTGCGGGCTGGGGCATATCCCTAGCCCTAACCTCCTCCAAATATAACTCGGATCAAACTTAAATACAAGTTTCTTGCCACAGTTTAACAAGAGTCACCAAGGGTGGACTGGCTAGCCTGAACCTACCAAGTCATTTCCTGGACCAGAGGTCACAGGTTCAAAAGCACGGAACCCATAAACATTTTACAAGCAACCAATGAACCAATAAAGGGGTGCCACGTGGCAGCCCAGGACGAGGTGATGTGGCACCTTCCAATTCGCCCAAACCGTTCCACATGTTGACACACCATTTTTCCACATCTTCCACGGTGTCAGCCACTGTACTTTCCATGTCAACGCCATGTGTCGTACAGATTGTACGAACCTTCCATGTCATCTATACATATGTGCCACGTGTCACCCTTGTAGTAGTGACACGTGTCACTCCCGGATAGGTCCACCTATCACATCAACTGCCCAGTCAGCCTCTGTTGACATCAAAGCCACGTACCATGCCATGTTAGCTGTACGGTCGTACGACCTGTACAGTCAGCTGCCACGTGTCATTGTACGGACTGTACAGTCAACATTTTTTTTTCTTGTTTGGCAAAATGAACAGACCGTGATATCTGGAGCATATGATGTTCATTTGATCCCGTTCAAGTTGTGTTGGGTTCATATCAACAAGGCCTATGCACAAGTCCATTTTGAATCCATTCTGAGAAATTTTGTTTTTAGGCCTTTTTGAGCCCCATCAAGCTCCTGGATCCAATTCTAGATCAACTGCACATTGTGTACAACTGAAGTTTGGGTAGGGGGAACAACTGAACCGGAGGTCTGGTTGTCCACCGTATGTTGTATCGACAATTTTTGTAATTTATTTGACAACAGATTGATGGACTTTCCTTGTGCTGAGCCCACTATACCATCGGCATGTGGTCCAGACTTTTTTTTGGCCTTGTCAAGGATGGACTGTGGCACATCTGGAAAGATATCATAGAGTAAGCCAAACTGAGAGTAAATCAGTTCGAGGTGTTGCGCTCTCATTATCGCCTCCTCCTCTAAAAACACTCCTGAAGTTGCAACATCCTTGGATACAAATGGTACCAAGTACTTAAAGAACCACTCCAAAAAGAAAGCTGGTGGGACCTGTACCTTAATCAAGCTCTTCCGACGCTTCCATTCTTGGATGTGATCAAATATATGATCGGCCTTAGTCTGCTCAAATTTGGCCAGTAAGTTGCTGCCGGTATCATATCTCATGGGTAGCTGGAAATGGTTTAGGAAAACCATCGCCAGGTTGTTAAAGTAAGAATACCTTAAGCGATCGAGCTCAATGTACCATTTCGTGACACCCCTGATAAGAGTGCGTTGAAACAGTCGAAAATTTATGGAGTCATCTCCTAAGGAGTTGGAAGATCACCATAAGTGGAAAGTTGTCACGTGATCACCTGGGTCTTCGTCAGGCTTGCCTTTGAATTTTGGAGTGTCCGAGGGCAACTTAGTCAGCATGGGGGGCCAACGCGAATCATGAAAAATTGGGTCATTGAGCAACCTTGACAAGTCTGGTAGACGTAGCGTCGCTAGAAGCAGTAGTTTGGGTTGGGTACTATGTACAGGAAAAAGGGGGCCTGGAGTTTGACTGGCACCAGGTTTCCAGGAAAAGTTGGACTGTTGGCCAGGGTTTTGGTAGAAACCATGCCCTTGACCAGCGTACGAAAATTGCGTTTGCTGGGAAATCATCGGCTAAATCCCATAGTTGGACGACGTTGGTTGGGTTGGGATTTCTCCCTGCATTGTGTTCCAAGGATTTTGGAAGGGGATGCCCCCAACCGATCCGACGGGAATAGGTACTGAGCCCTACCCGAGGTTCCATTGACCATGGAAGGGGTTTCCCCCGACCTTCATCCCTTGCGAGGGAACTGATCCATGCCAAGGATTCCAAAGTCCTTGTGAGGAGAAAACTCATGTACTTTCCCCCTGTGTAGGAATAATACCCTGCACAGGATTCTGTTGTCCAAAATCGGGGTTTCCCCTAGCTGAGACGACAGCTGAAGAAAAGGTGTTATTACCAAATGCACCAAACAAATAGAACAACATGGATCCCACCGACGTAGTGTAAGACGAAGGTCCTAAACTGCCTGCTCCAAACAAGTTGTAGTTAACACTTGGCTCGATAGGTTGCTGGAAAGCATTACCGAGTGAGGGGGACGGAGGAGGTATGTGACCCCCACCATAAGGGATATCATTAAAGGAGACTGAGGTTCCCCTAGTAGACCCTTGCATGGGAGTGTTTGAGCTCCCTTCCCCCAGACCCGTGGTATGTAAGGTGGAGTAGGTANACTGATTTCGAATTGAAGTCGGGCATACCATATGAAAATGGAGGGCCCGTCGCACTCTGTGTAAACGGAGCAGTGGTCACCGTGGATGACGGTACTGGACCATTTCTCGAGGTAGAGGGATTCAAGACCATTGTGGTCTGGACTAGCGAAGGTGGGTTAGGAGGCAAGATACCCCCTGTAGTAGTAGCCAAAGAGGGAGTATGAGGAATCCCAGATGAAGTATCAACATTTTCTTCCATGGCTACTTGTAATACTAACTTACACTCGACAGGTGTCACCTTAGGAGGGACAACTTGTACTAAGATTGGCACTGACAAGTCGGTGATCGAAGGGTTGGATGGCCTGAGAGCTTCCGCTCCAAGGTAAAAAATAGTGGGTTCCTCCAGAGTCGAATAATCTCCTCTCGGAGCAGGCTCAGGAACAGTTTCCTACAGCCTTGTCACTTCGAATGACCCTTGTTGGTCAAGTCTTCGCCATAACAGTGGCAGTGGTGGCTCTAATGCAACCAACGACAGGCCTTGAAGCCTTCGCGGCCGACAAAGCTCTTGATCTTCCACTTTGTTAAAATATCAATGACACAGTAAGGCTTTAACTATCATTTAAAACCAAGCACAAACTAGAAAAATTCCTATAAGATAAATCAAGCAAACCACTATCTAGTAGGAAGAACAGTTACGCTAACCAACACTAGAGCAACTTATCGGTGCAAGTGCAACTTGAACACGGAAGCACACTCCAGGTATACTCTGCAAAGTGTGACCCGACGTCTGCCTTAGGTACCGTGGTATACTCTAGCAGTCACCTGTGTAAGTCCCTATAAAATGGGCAACTAAGTTTCTAGCTCACAAATAGTCACTAGGTGGGTACAATCGACAGTCTGGCGGATCGCAATGAGAAGGATAACAAGTACAAAACCTATTGAGGGTATCTAAATAAAGTGTCCCGGAAGACAATAAAGGATCTTGAATAGATTCGAGGTCCACGAAGCTTCGTAGGCAAATGCAGGCGATAATATTCCCAAGACAAATCCTCAATATGTGTTCCCCACCATGTTTAGTCCGACTTTGGAGGGGTTATCTCCACTGCCTTTCCTCATGCGACCTCATGTTTATCCCTTGTGTTAGAGATGGGTCCCAGATAAATTTCACGTCACTAGAATTTAACACTCCCTAGCTCTGACTCCGATGTTTGTTTAACGACCTTGACGAGTTTCCTCTCCAACCTAATTCAAGGCCCTAACCCTAAACTAGTTGGTTGACCCTACAAACATAAAAGTCTACTTAATTTTAGATTTAGTGTTCGTTTTAATGGCTTGATTAACTCAAAGGATATGGCGATGAAACTAGTGATTTTATGAGAGATTAAAAGAGGAGAAAAAGACGAATCTTGAAAGCAAAATTACTTCTAGTGAAAAGTAAATATTTACAACTAAGTCTTTGTAACCAAATTTTCTTTAACTAAATATTTTCAAGATCTTTAAAAAAAAGACCTAAAACAAAATTTCGCTTGACTACAAGCTACTTAAGTTTCAAGAAACCAGTAAATAACTTAAAAAAAGAAATTTTTTCCTTTCTAGTAAAAATAACTAACTCCAACTACTTTACCAAATTGAAAATGAAAAATCCTTTTTTTTTTTTGAAAAATGCTTCAAACAGAAAAAATTGAAATAAATCTTTTTTTTTTTTCTCTTTTTTCAAAGCAAATGAAAGGGGTAAAATGAACAACAAGGAAAGACTGAAACATATCTTTGGCCTACTACAGATCGTAGGGAATCAAAAAAGAAACCAAACAGGCAGATCAATCATTCAAATAATTTCTTAAAACCCTTTCAGAAGTAAACACAAGAAACTTCAAAAAAAAAAAAATTCCTGAACTAGGTACACTATTGTTGCTTGAGCAACTTGCGTATGTATGCGAGCTGTTTACTGAGCATGGCACATATGTACGCGAGCTAACCCAAAGAAGGGCATGTACACCTCTGTAGTTCCTTAAAAAAGAAAGAAAACAAATAGTCTTATAGGTCAGGGAGAACTCGCATGGCACCTGAAGGTGACCAAAATCCCTTAAAAGACTCAGAAGACTCAACAAAAAACTCGAAAGGAAAAAAAAACCAATCAGAGAACCCAAAATCCCCTAAAAACCTAGAGGCTTCCCTAGTATGGTCGTCAGTTCTTCTAGCGGGAAAACTCCCCCTATGACTACACCAGGGTTTAGAATGTAGGCAGATCAATTAACCATCTAAAATTCAACTACTTCTCTAACTACCCCAAACATACCAAAATTAATACAAGAAAAGAAAATATGAGGGAGATCGGGTAACTATACCTCTACTCCATGTCTGGTGATGATCCCCTCGCACTTGGAAGTTTTGTTGACTGCACACTTCCTCCTAGGGCTGACCTGCATCCAAATATTGACAAACAGAAAAATATAATCATGCTATTTCATATACAAATTAGGGATAGATGTTAGAACGTCAAAATATTAACCAATAAAATCATCCAGTACACCATGATTTGGGACAGGAAAAGTAATTCTTTTATTAATAACTCAATGATTATACCTTTACAATCAAAGTCGACTATCGAACCTGGTTCGGGCTCCTCTTCACCAAGATTCAAGTGCACCTTTGTATAAGCTTCTCCTCTCAACTTCCTGATCTCTTCTTGGGAAGTGAATGGGTTCTGATGGAGGAAGAATGGGAAAATGAGGGAATGCTGAGGAAATTCTCACAAAAGGGCTGCAATAACTTGGGCAAGGAGGGGATGTGAAATTGGGCAGAGTTTCACTGTTCTTATGTCTAGATGTGAAACGAGACCCGAACACCTCCTTTTATATGGAAAAATGATGGTTATTCAGCTGGGTGACGGGATATAGGCAGTGGATTAGTTGGGAAACTACCCAATAGCCCTTAATCTCACAACTTTTTGTTTTTTGCAAATTTTGCAAGTATATGCGGGATGTAATGGTGCAACATGCGTATGTATGTGAGCTGTAGTGGTGCACCAAGCGTATGTATGCGGGCAGTAGTGGTGCAAGACGCGTACATCTTCAAAAAATTGGTTTTTAAGAAGAAAAACTCAACAGTGCTTTGGAAAAAAATGCAAGTAAGAGGGTCAAAGGCTAGGTATGCATGTGTAGAGAAATTTAGGGTTATAATAGTAGTACTATTCTTTAATGGAATCCCAGAAGGAATCCCATGTAGGGGAAACCACAAGTATTGTAGATTCCTCTATGGCCCTTTTCTCAGAGTAAGTGTCCCACCGGTTCTTAACATGGGGGACGACCTTGAGGAGTGCAAAAGTAATATTTTCCCTATCGAAAAAATTGTGGACTGAAAAATACCCTTCGAGCAGATTCAACCATTTATCTATAGCATCCACATCTATAAGTCCTTCAAATAATGGAATATAAAAATTTACATGTACCTTGAAGGGGGTTGCATGGTCACTTGATGAAAATGCTTCTCCCGTGGGAAGCCACCGAAGGACCTGCACAAAGTTGTCCATCATTTTGTTCCTTTGTCACGTAAGGGCTTCCTTGAGCAAAATTTTAAAAGGATCTCCTACTCCATCATCTTTATTTTCATCTCCCATTGGTTTTTGTCGGGCTCGGTGTGACCGATATTGCAATGGATCGATTGGTTCGAGTCCCAACTTCTTGTACCCAGATCTTGTCGGGGACATGCACAAAGAAAAATAAATGAAGAGAAGACTGCTCTGATACCACTGATCCATATTTAAGAGCAGAACGAACTGATTAACATATTGAATACAATAAAAACAGAGATATGAAGAACAAAAAAAATATCCAATGAACAATATCTTCTATTGAATAAATGCAATAGGTGGAAACTATAAAACTACAAAACTAAAACACTTGCTCAAATGGTGGTAGCTATCTCTGAGAAGAGATGTGCTTGTTATGCACATCCATTTGAGAAGAATCATTACAATGAGGCTCTAGAGGCATTTTTAATATTACTCATGAATTCCAAAACCCTAGACATCCAAAAACCTAACCCTAGGAGATGAAACACAAAAAGTTATGTGGGCCCCTATGGGTAAGTTGGTACCTTAACTTCCTAGGGTCGTAAATTTTGCATACAACCTCCGTTTTAGGCGCATGATAGCCCATTGGAAAGGTATTTTAGAGAAATACACATTACACTGTCAAAATATGACTCTTTCTACAATTTGACTTTGGCGAGCCAAAAAAACACTATTTAGGGCCCCAAAACGACCCTGGAAGTATAACAAGATGTGTTGGCATGAAAACATACAAAAGAAGCCAATTGGATTAGTTGGGAGGCCACCAATATCCACCTGGAAGATGTGTAGAGATTCAGACAACCTCGGAAGTATAGAACCCACAATTATAAAGAAGTACAGAAGAACGTGCTGACCTAAAAAATGTCAAGAGGAGCCATTTGGATTAGGTGGATGGCCACAAATATCCACCTGGAACATACCACTATCTATAAGTACCATTAATCTTGTATTTTTTTATGTAACCAAAAACCTAGAGAGTTTGGGGTTGAGAAATACCCATCATTGTGGCAACTACGAGTGTTGGAATGGTATTTAATAGCTATATTTTTCCAAATTTTTGGATTTTTCATTTGAATCTTATGATTTTGTGTCAAATGGAGGTAAATTTCCTTCCTCCTTGTCTCTATCTCTCTATACTTCACACGTACATAATTTTTTCTCCTTTCATTTGTGGCCCGGCCTATAATTAGGTGCATGGCATCTTAAACACCAACATTTTTCATCTTTTACATTGGATGGTAGAATCCTTTTGTTAGGGGGAATATACTTTGAGCTTGATTTTTCAATTTGGGACCAAGGAGCTCGTTGAGAGGTCAAAATTTTTTCTTTAATGAATTTGGGTTTTAGTTGTGATTACTCTACAATCTTTATATGTATCAGTTTGAGTTTATTTCTTGTGTTTTATTTTAATCCTAATATGACAATTTTAGGAGATAATCATTTCATAATTTAGGCATGGAAGTATCCAACATATATAAATGATTACAAAATTCATATACCGAGCCCAACTGCTGCAATAAAGTGAATTTGGAGAAGACTTCCTTTTCTTTGATGTTTTCAAATATTTTGAAAAAATGTTTTTGAATGTATCCGGGCCTCTTGATTGTGATTTTGAGTGCCATCTTGAGAACCAATTGCATGCTATTTTATTTAGGTGCAATGATGGAAAATTATTTTTCTTTTCAATGGCGTACATATGGTGCATCTCAAAATAGTGTTTGAGTCTATTTATCCATCTTGTTCTTTCTCTATCATATTCTCCATCAAATCTTGGTACATTGATTTTTATCTTATGTATAAATCCATTAAAGGACCCAAAATTAGGTG
>JASDQU010108694.1:41753-57965 GCA_032191745.1 Picea mariana | reverse complement strand
AATACACTACACTAGAAGAAAGGGTTATCTACAATTCTACAAGTTTTTGGAAGAAAATTTAATCTTTAAGGTACTCAACAACTGAAAGAATGGAGACATACCAACAGTAAAATAAGGTAATCTTTAATCTTTAAGGTACTCAGCACCTTATATTTTGCTGGGAAATAACATACCACTGTCATAAAAACTCAAATTGCACATAGCTATTCACAATTTCTATGAATAAAAGTTGTATATTCTGAAAGTTGATTCAATTTCCTACATTTCATATTTTTACACCACATTCAATTCATTGTAAAAGTGCCTAGAAGAACCCCTCCATGTTAATAGATTGTTGTTTTTCCATGTTTTCAATCTCTCATAGTTAATAGATTGTTGTTTTTTCCATGTTTGCATTGTCACTAAAACATCATGAGAAACCATCATTAGTTTACACTCACCCATATGAAAATCATGTATTCTTATTTTTTATAATAAAAATGAAATTATTTTATACAGGAAAAATTATTTAAATTAATTATAATGTTTTACAATATTGTTTATTTATTATATTTTCATAAGATTGTTTATTTATTATATTATAGTAATTGGTTACTAATTTTACAACTTTAAATTTTTAAATAGCTTGGACATTCTATATATAATTAATAATATGCATTAAGCAATAAAATAATTATGTTTTCTAAATTAAAATATATAACAACTAATATAACATTAATTACTTTATTGTCAAATATATATATTATTAATCATATATTAAAAAAAATTGAAGTTTTTTAAAATAATTTAAATTAAAATAATAATGTTATTTAAATTGAAATATGAAATATCCTTGGAGGGCAGCTCAATTGGCAAGTGCTGTGAAAATGAAGTTCTATGAGGTTTCGAGTTCAACTCTCCCCGATTTACCTTGTGTGCCGAGCACGTGCCCAACTAGTTATTGATTCCTCTAGACATAAAAAATAAAAATAAAATTGAAATATGTAACATCTAATATAACAATAATTACTTGATTTCCCAATATAATAAATAATATTGTTTATTTAGTTTATAAAAAAAACATTATGAATTCAATTAATCCAAAAGGTTAGCTCGAGTGGTCTTCAACTTGATGTGAAGACAATATTATTTATTATACTTTCATAACATTGTTTATTTATTATATTATAGTTAATTTATAATATTGTTTATTATATTTTCATACTAAAAAACACACTTGCGTTTTCCAAGTATTATATCTAAAAAATAATAAATAATATTATATAAATTAATTATAATATAATAAATAAACAATAGTTAATTTAAAATATTGTATAAATTAATTATATTATAGTTAATTTATATAATATTGTTTATTATATTTTTATATTTAAAAAGTACACTTGGGTTTTCTAAGTATTATATCTTAAAAAATAATAAATAATAGTGTATAAATTAATTATAATATAATAAATAAATAATTATAAATTAATTATATTATAATTAATTTATAATATTGTTTATTATGTTTTCATTAAAAAAAATACACTTAGGTTTTCCAAGTATTATATTCTAAAAAATAAATAATATTGTATAAATTAATTATAATATAATAAATAAATAATAGTTAATTTATAATATTGTATAAATTAATTATATTATAGTTAATTTATATAATATTGTTTATTATATTTTCATTTAAAAAAAAATTATTTGGGGTTTTCAAGTATTATATCCTAAAAAAATAATAAACAATATTGTATAAATTAATTATAATATAATAAACAAACAATGTTATGAAAATATAAGTTTTTTAAGTGATCTGTAATTTCATTATGAGTATTGTTGTAATGGTTTTGAATCATTATTATTAACCGTTTTGTGCCTTGAAATTTTAGGATTTATTTTGGATACCATTCTTAAAATGAGAAGATTTCTAGTAAGTGACATGTAACTTCATTATCAGTATTGTTGTAATGGTTTTGAGCCCTTATTGTTGACAACCTTGTACCCTAAAAATTCTAGGATTTACTTTGAATACCATCCTAGAAATGAGAAGATTTCCCACAAGTGGCATGTGACTTCATCATGAACATTGTTGTAATGGCTTTGACTACCTTGTGTCCTAAAAATTCTAAGATTTATTTTGAATAACATCCTCAAAATGAGAAAATTTCTCACAAGTGACATCTAACTTCAACATGAACATTGTTGTAATGGTTTTCAACCTCATTATTAACAACTTTGTATCATAAAAAAAAATTAAAATTTACCTTAAATACCATCATGAAAATGATAAAAAATATTAAGATTTTCCAAACCTTTAAATACCATCATAAAAATGATAAAAAATATTAAGATTTTCCAAACCTTTTATTTATATATATAGAAAAAGATTGAATCAATAAAAATTACCCTATTCTCCAACTCCATGACAACTCTCACAACCAGCCATGAAAGTTTACAAAACATAAAATAATGACTCTCACAACCATCCATGAAGGTTTACAAAACATAAAATAAATATGAGTAGCTGAACGACTACCAACATAGAACGCACTTTATCATGTTAGACCCCATCCACGATAGAGTTCTCAGACAAATATATGTGGATCAAATGGAAGGAACCTGAAACCCAATGCGTTGAAACAGATGGGAGGGATATCATTCATATTCAAAGAATTAATTGCGTAGATCCTAGAACACATTATCCTTCGCATTTCAATTGAACGGATCTTAAGAAAACAGAAGAATAAAAATAACAGTTGTAAGAGAAGAATACACACAATCCTCAAGCAAGCAATCTATCTATGAAGCTCTGGATTTATTCCTCTGGTTGGTCCTCGAATCCGGAGGACTGATACCAGATCATGAATAGAACAATCAGAAGCACGATGGCCACGCCAACAGGAGATGCCCCTGCCCCTGCCCGGTGGATGGAGGACGGATCCCCGCCACCGCTGAAGATTTCATCGACGCTGTTATTGTTGGAGGAGGAGGAGGAGAGCCACCTTATGATGAAGATCAACACCAGGGGCGCCGCCATGACGATGACTGGATTTATGTTGTCCGCCATCTCCAACAGACTGGTCTGTTCTGGAAACAAAAATGGCAGCGCAAGGATCATGGCCACTACAGCTAGCAGGAGAAGGGCATACGGTGGAGAAGAAGAATATGCGGTGGCAGGGCAGGCAGCAGTAGCCATGGCTTGAACCTCTGACCTCAGAATATCTGGCAGATCAACTACTCAGAGCCGCAGATCCTCTGTGGAGGAGATGGGGTATATTTATTGAAACCCACCCTGCAACGCGTATGGTGGGAGGTGTTACGAAATTTATCAGGCTTCTTCGTGCACTTAGAAATCTACATCACAGATATTACGCGCTTCGTGGATTCATGGAGGTTTAAAATTCATCAAAGTCTCAATATAAATTATAATATTAAAATGTTTTTTTAATATTTTTATATTAATTTAGTATTATTATTAAGATTATTTTTTAATATTAAAATGTTTTTTTAATATATTTATATTAATTTAATATTATTATTAAGATTATTTTTTTAAGATCCGTTTGTTATTGATAATGATTAACGTTTACTAAAATCAAATTAGTTTATCCGATCTTAAGAAGGTTATTGTTATTATTTGAATTAATCATTAAGAAGGTTATTGTTATTATTTGAATTAATCATTTATTTTTTCTAAAATTGTAGTTTTAAGTTATAAAATTATTTTTTTATATAAAAATGAAATAAATATTATAAAATATTTTATTATATTTAACATGTAAAATGTTAATATTTATAATTTTATTAATTTAGGATACCTATTACAATTAAAATTATTTATTTTCTATTAATTCAAAATAATTATTATTAAATTTTATGTTAAAATTATTTATTTTCTGTTATTTTTAGTTATAAAAATGATTATTTCCAATTATTTTGAATCACTAAAAAAAATTTCAATTCAATTAAAAATATTTATTTTTTATTAATTTAAAATAATTATTATTAGATTTTATGTAAAAATTATTTATTTTTCATTATTTTAAATCATAAAAATATATTTTAAATTATTTTGAATCACTAGAAAAAGTCCAATTCATTGCGCCCAAAGGCGTACACCTATTGATAATGGACAGATTTAATAGGGGTTTAGTGATTAATAAGTTTTCTATGGACAGGATTAAATATGGCTGGAATATTCTTAGTAGTCACACAAAATAAATGGCTGTAATTTCAATCATTAACTTTCTAGCTATTATAAAGACATCCGTTTATGTGTTTACTTTTTTACATTTACCTAATCATATTTAAAAATTATTTTGATAGCTAAATGATTGCCACTTAAGTGATTAACAAAAATTAAAATATTAACACCAAATAAATGAAGCTCAACCGTTTATTTGGTAATCAATAATAAAATTTAATATATTCTTTTCATCTTATCAGTCTTTCTACGTTGATCAACCACAATTATATGGCTGTGCTAGTAATATTCAATTATAAAAATGATTATTTCCAATTATTTTGAATTACTAAAAAAAGTCCAATTCATAATAAACTGAGAAGAAAATCTTCCATATTTATAAATATAATTATTTTGAATAACCAAAAAAAATCTAATTCATAACATGTTTAGCTTAGGATTCTCCCTATTTAAAAATAATTTAGTTGTATGCATACAAGTTTATTTATTATATTATTATTTTTTTAATGGTAACTAGGGAATGTTAGATTAAAAAAAAATGTAAAAGAGCATCAACAAACTTATATCATAGTTCTATTTTAGTGTTAAAAAAAAAAAGAGAACGATGCGAACTACATGCTTATTACAAAGGCTATCAAAATTTTTAGGCAAGTTTATTGATGTTATAAATTCTACAATATAAACTTAAAATTTTAATAGTTTTGTAAAACATAAAATTTAGCATGAAGTATATCAATTAGTTGTTTCATTTAGATTTACTTTCAATAGGTTAGATGCCTTCTTTATTATTTCCATGTCTTCAACAAGTTAGTGTACAATTTCTTCTTCCTTTAACTTTTCATTGTTTGAATCGATTGACTCCTTCTAGTAGAAGTCACCCTTATTCAAGTTTAAAACCATGTTACATTTTCTTTAAGGACAACTATCTAACACTTCTATTGATAAAGAGTCCTCATGACCGTTGTTATTTGAGAAGAGAAGTGGCCTATTGTTCATTCTCATGCACTTTTGAGGTAAATGTGAAGATGGAAGTAATATTGCATTGCATGATCTCCTCATGATTCCTATAAACTTGTCTAGTTTCCTATAGCTATTGAAAATCCATCAATAAATATGTTAAAACTGATGCACCAAATCGCTTTCACGTTCTTGATGTTGCTTGTTGCCCAATCTGTTTCCATGCCTACAAACCCCCCAAATCCCAATATTGGTTCTTCCTTAGCTCTTTGTTGTGCACCAAACCTTCAGAAGAAGACTCCCCAAATTTGATGAGAAACCAAACAAAAAAGGCTTAATTCCATTTGAGGAGATTCAATTGTGCAGATTGATACACCAAGACCAAATTTTGGAGTAGTCCAAGAGAATATGATCTCTCCTTAACTGGAATGGTTTAGAAGGGGGGGGGCTCCCTGTGGACCTACGTGAAATAGAAAATGCCCATGCAACACAACCCCAACTAGACAAATAGAGAGACTTACCAAATTACCACACATACTTGAAGACCAAACTTCCCACCTTGAATGTCCAATCCATTGACCCATAATCTCACCTCAATGAGTGATATTCCCTAGCATAGGTTCAAATTCGTGTGAAGTTGACGAACTTAGCTTGTGATGGAGTGGCTCAAATCTCATCTCCTAATTCTCCCTGTTATTTGACTACATTCCAATGATGTGTGCCATGTGAAGCTTTAATGGCTTGATACATGTCTTTGTACTCACATTAATCAGATTAAGGAATGAGTTGATTATTACCAATATCATTAATGTTGATGACCCCTACTTTTTGAGTTTTTTATACATTAGAAAACCCATCTACGTGATGGTTGTTCTCTTGCAACACATGATAATACTTGATGTTATTGAATGTATTAGCCACCTGTTTAGCTCGAGCTAGCACTGATGCTAATAATATTTCGATTGGGGTGGTGTTTAGTACCATCTAGCTTATAATAGGCTTTGAATATCCCACCACTATTAGTGATTGGATTCAAGACTTGTTGGCTATCCTCAAGCCTTTCAATAAGGTGTAAGCTTATACTTGATTGTTAGAAGAGATACCAAGGCCCCATGAAAAGGTTGTTTCAATTGTTCCTCCAAGGTCCACGATGACACCCTCCCCCCAAACACACACACACACACACACACACACACACCTGCCACTCTAGGATTCCCCTTTGAGGCTCCATAAAAAAATAGAATGTAAGAGTGTTGAAAAGATCTTCATTTCTAAAAATCATCGTTACTCAATTGAAACTTCCAATTTGGTTTGGTGTTGAAAATTTTCATTATTAACCTTATGGATTAAGGAGTTATGTGGAATTGGTAGTACCATTTCTCTTTATCCTCACTCAAACTTTGATTGACATTAAGTTTTCTTCCTTTGGAGATGATATATTCCACCATCAATCCTTTAGATTTTTCACTACTGAGGTTGGATTATCTAATTCCTGCTCAAAAATAGATATGTTTTGAGTTAGAAATGTTTTACAACATGAGTACTTAGGCAACGCTAACCATATTTTTTTGAAAACCAATTTATCTTTAATGTTCCCCTATATAATTTGCATTGTTGGGAGAACATGCTCTTCTAGGAGATTGGAATTCTCATTCTATAATTTAGACTAGTAAAGGTTGATTACCAAACTTTGATTGTATATTCACACTCAAGAAATATGTGATGAACCATTTCATATCCAAAAAGGAAAATAGCACATTTCGAGGGTCCTTAGATCCCTCACTTTTGCAAATTTTTTTCTATCAAAATCTTCCCATGAACTGGTGTCTATCAAAAGATGTTAACTTTAGGAGGGCCATTAGAATGCCACACGTGATTCCACATTACATAACTTGGGGAAATATATGAAAAATGTAATTGATTAAATACCCCTACTTAACATTGAATTCAGTGGATCCACATCCTCTACGATTGTAAGCTAGTGAATTCAATTATGCACAACCTTTAATGTGATTAATAAGAAAAGAAACAAAGGGAAGGAGATGGGGTAGGGAAGAACCAAATTTCCACCCTAACCATCGACCCAAATTATTGGACCAAGAAGAGATATATAGAGCAATTTCTTGTTTTGGATGTTCAACCATTCGTTTAGAGGTCAGATCTCTCGAATGTTGTCCAGTTCCTACTTCCCCATAATATTATCCTGTTAAATGTTAATAGCTCACCCGCCACCTGGATATCATGTTATTTCTTCCTAAATGATAAGGGTTGTTGATCTAAATAGTTTCTAGATGGGAGAACCTTTTCTTGTTTCCATAGAATTGTTAAGACATCTTAATTGATCCCCTGCAAAGTATTATTTATGCAAAATATTTTTCCACCAAGGGTGTTGATTTGCAATCATCCTCCAAAGAAGATTTGCTCCCAATTCTAGGTTCATTAAGATGGGATCTTTGATTCCAAGGCCTTCATGTTCCTTAGGATCTCATATTATTGTCTAGTTGACTAGATAAATATCATAGTGTCAGTTTTTCCTTCTTTCCATAAGAATTTTCTTAGTTCTTGTGTTACTTGTTGTATTACTCTTGTGGAGGATACATAGCTAAACATTGAAAAATAGTCAATGAAAAAAGAATGGACTTTATGAGAATCACTCTTCCATTTGGGTTCAACCACTACACCCCCCATTATTGAAACTTAGATCTAAACTTACTTCAAACATTTTTCCATGATTGGGCTAATGGATTGGACAAACATATTGGCATTCCAAGGTACCTAAAGGTGGTCCAAGATTCTTGATGGGGAAACATAAATATTTTGGAGATGGATTGTAATCGGCCCTTACTTATATTCCATCCATATATTTGACATTTGTTGTGATTGATACTTCCCATGAAGACATTAGTAAAGAGATCCAAGACCTTTTAAATCTTGTTTCCATGATGATATAAGAACCACCCGTTAATAGAATGTCACCAACAAATTGTGAGTGGTTGATGCTTTTGACACCCCTTACCAATTATATTTTCATAAGATTACCATATCTCCTTTCTAATTCCAATTTCCTACTCAAGGACTCAACCACAATAATGTAAAGAAGAGGGGATAGGAGGCATCATTGACATAAACCACTGCTTCCTTTAAAAAAGGGGCTATATCCCCCATTTACAAGTGGGGTGATCCATGTATTACATATACATGCAGAAATTCCTTGAATGAAAGCAAGATAAAAGCCAAATTTAAAAAGAATTTCAAAAAGAACAGAGTATCGAACTCTATCAAAACATTGTCATATCCATTTTGATAATTGTATCTTTATCTCTATTTGATCATTTGGCATGTATCGCTTCTTGTACCATTATGATTCTATCCACTATCGACCTTTTTTTCATGAAGCCTCCTTGGTTTTATGATACGATTTTGGGGAGGATAAGTTTTACCATGTTTGCAATAATCTTGATCGACACTTATAAGATGCATTGCATAGCGAGATGGGATGAAAAATAGAAAAGAAACAAGGATTGACCTCTTTTGGGATAAGGAAAAGGACTTGGATGAGCTGGTGCTTCCCCCAATCCTACATGACTTTTGGACATATTGTAGCATTCTTTTGAAATCAAGTTTTATGATATTCCAACATTTCTTGTAAAAATGGATTGTAGAACCATCCACCCCCGAAGCTTTGTCAAGAGTTAGACCCAAAATTGCTCTTTGAATTTCTTCTTTAGTGATTTCCTTTATCAAATTTAGTTTCTCTCCTAGGGATATAAATGAAGGCATGTTTTCCATCATAAGTGTTGTATCCTCTAGGTTCGCCCCTTCCCTCTCAATGTAAAGGTCCTCAAAGTGAGATTGTGTTGCATGTTTTATTTCCTTGAAATTTCTAGGAATCATTCCATCTTCCATTGTAATTTCTTTGGGATTTCTTCTCCAAGTCTTGGCTCTTTCTTTCCTATGGAAAAATGTGGTATTTCTATTCCCAGATGTTAATAATAGACTACGGTAATTGAACCTCCAAATTTCCTCCACTCTTAGTGCTTTGTGAAACTTTTGGAAGACCAAATTTTCTTATTTAATCAAATCGTTGGTTATTAATTTAGGTTCAATTTTTTCCTGTAAATAAGCAAGTCGCAATCTATATTCATTTTTCACACACTCAGGAGGGGAATAAAAAATTTTGGCCCATTCCTTAGGGGAAAATTTTACTTATTTAAGCTTTTTCTCCCAAATAAAGATAGGGGATCCTACCAACCACTTACCCCATTATTCATATATGGAACAACTAAGAGAGAGGCCCTTTCTTCTATTACCCCCCAATCACTTCCCTCATAAAGTGATATTATTCAACACAAGTAATAAAAGTATGAGGTATAACTATATCCTTAAAGGAAAGAGGAGGTGTAATATACCAAAATAAATTATTAATTAGTTTTCAATAATAATTGGAGTATGTTAATGTCGATGGGTGAGGAGTTACATCTTTTTACTATTGTTGCATATAAACACTAGCCAATTACCATTGTAACTTAGACTTGAATAACCCCGGATGGGGTGCCACCTGAAGATTGCATGTCACATGGTGCACTGGTAGCCGGGGCAGTTAAATCCCCTCGCTGCCAGCGACCTTCCCAATTGAATTGACATGCCTCACATTTAGGCAGATCAAAGCATAGAGCGTTGGGACAATCCAACATCTCTAATGGTGTTTCACATTTGGTTTATGGGAACTAGTACAATCCCCCCTACCCACAACACTTCAACATTCATTGCATCCATTGCCATCACCTCACTCATCATCACGCAGGGATTTCCCTGCTATTGTTCTTATCTCTATTTTTCTCCCTCAGTCCCTCATTCTCCCTTGGCTATCAATATTTGGCTCTCTGAGGCCTTTGTTATTTTCATTTTATCCCTCCCTAGCTTCTTTGGCCTCTCCACTATGCACTCTTCTCCCCTCATGCTTGGTTTTTTTATGCCCCGTGAGAGAGGAAAGCCCAAGTGTGGGTCAACCTACTACAGCCAGGTAGGTAGGCACTGACGCACTGGACCTATGGCTCTCCATCCCTTTCCAAGAGGAAACCTAACCCTTTCTCCCCATTCTATCCAGAACTGGGATGTGGAAACCCTGACAGAACCTCAGGCACCTATCCCAAAGCCCAATGACGAAGGTTGCATAGTGGAGGAGGAGATTCCTCCTCACTGGGAGGATATTCCTTATCATTTGCAGGATTCTAGTGGTGAACAGATGACACAAACAGGCACCAAGGAGTTGTTCATGACAGTTTGTCCCTTAGATCAAGAGCTTCCACCATGGCTACTGGATCGCTAAAAAATTTCACCGCCCCCAACGTGGCAGACCCATAAATAAATTAGGGTGAATTATAGAATGAAATATAAGGACATGACTCACCCAAGGCACCAATGCAACAGGTCCTAGACAACCACGCCTCGCCTGGATCGTGTAGGATCATGAAGGAACACATGGCCCTCATTTTTGAGATGTATAACAGATGTATAACCAGAGCCTCCTCAACAAGCATATTGATTTCATTTTTTATTCCCTATAAGGAGAGCCCGCAAAGAGCCGCTTCCTAACTTTCTTCTAGCCTTATGCCTTCATGGTCAGCTAGGAAAAAATCCCTGGTTCACCTCATGTTTATATTTTCTATTGTTAATTTTCTGGTATTAGCTTATTTTTTCTTGTTGCCATGAAACTCTAGTGCAGACCACATGTTCTGGTTTCCATGTACATGGAAGAACAGGTGGAAAGCCTTTACAGTTCTCAAACATGTGTTATTTTTATGCACAGTGTTACCTGTTTTGGTTTCCACACCTGTGGCAGAACATGTAGCGAGTCTTGATGTAATCTTTTGACAAGTGTTTCTTTTGATGGCATAAGGTAATATAGTCTCTTTTTATTTACAAAAAAGAAAAAAACTTACACTTGAATAATAATATTAATAAATGTTAAATATGTATATTTCAAGTCTCCTCTAATTGATATTAAATTTGATTAATAATTAATGAATATCCTAGTTAGCACGTCAACACAGAGCAGTTGTTCTCCAACTATTGTGCCCAAGAACCAACTAGAACACCTACACAGTAGTGATGATAAGGTCTCATGTTTGAATAGTTGTGGTCGACTATAGATCTATGGTTCCAAATAAGGGATACCCTAGGGATTTTCCAAAAAAAACACCATATCACTACCCACTCCCGTACACCCAGGGGAACTATCTTGCCTACAAAAGCAAGGTGACCATTCACTATTGTTGTTCCCTTTTCAATGGCTTCTTGAAAGGGAACTTATAGTGTTGAATGGTTGATGCTATTTTATCCAAGTCGTGCAAGTTTTTCATGGACTCATTCTAGCTATTACATGTTGTGGAGTTGGTATACATTCACATGCATTAAAAAATTGGACTATATCAAAAAATAGTTAAGTGTACCACCATTAAGTAGTTGGAATATAAACCAATTTCACAAAAACTTCCTTGCTAAGGTATATGGGACTCCATGGGTGAGAACATAACTCCAAGTTTATCCAATAATAGTGGACACTCTCCTCTATTTTTCAAAGTCTCCATTACTCTTGAAATAAAACTAGCTCTCCATAAGGAATTCAAAAACTTCAAAAAAGGCCTCTAGTGTCATAGGAAATAAGTCATATAACATGAGAAATATGTCAACCAACAAAGATTTAAGTAATGATTTAAAATAACTAAAAGTTTCGGTGGATGAGATCTCTATAAAACTCGGGAATATAGATATATAAATGAATTAAAATCCACGGAGGATGGCATATCTAAAAATCTCGGTGAGATTGATCAAACTTATTTTGATAAAAAAAAATTAAAAATCGATGAGATGGATTATTTCTCTTGAAGACTCAAAGATGTGGAATGAAGAGTAGAGACATGGGGAAAGAACCATGTCATGCTTGTGGCCAAGTTTGTAGCATTATAAATATGAAATCAGGAATTAAGTAGTCCTAATTCCCACTCCCCTTTTTCACCACCCAAACATTCATCTAATTTTGGGTCCTTTAATGGATTTATGCATAAGCTAAAAATCAACGTACCAAGATTTGATGGAGAAGATGATAGATAAAGAACAAGATGGATAAATAGAATCAAACACTATTTTGAGTTGCACCAGATGTACAACATTGAAAAGAAATTTGATTTTTACATCATTGCACCTAAATAAATTAGCATGCAATTGGTTCTCGAGATGGCACTCAAAATCACAATCAAGAGGTTTGGATACATTCAAAAACATTTTCTTCAAAATCTTTAAAAACATAAAAGAAAAGGAATTCTCCTCCAAACTCACTTAATTGCAACAGTTGGGATCGGTAGATCAATTTTGTAATGATTTACATATGTTGGCTACTTGCATGCCTAATTTATGAGATGATTATCTCCTAAAATTGTCATATTAGGATTGAAAGAAAACATCAGAAATAAACTCAAACTTATAGATATCAAGGATGTAGAGTAATCATGACTAAAACCCAAAATCATTAAAGAAACATTTGTGACCTCTCAACGAGCTCATTGGTCCCAATTTGAAAAATCGAGCTCAAAGTATATTCCCCCTAGCAAAATGATTCCACCATCCAACGTAAAAGATCCTAACTATAGGTTGGGCCACAAAAGAAAGGAGAAAAAATTATATATGTGTGAAGTATAAAGAGACAGAGACAACGAGGAAGGAAATTCACCTTCATTTGACACAAAATCATAAGATTCAAATGAAAAATCCAAAAATATTGAAAAATCTAGCTATTAAAATACCATTCCAACACTCTCAGTTGCCACAACGATGGGTATTTCTCAACCCCAAACTCTCTAGGTTTTTGGTTACATAAATAATACAAGATTAATGGTACTTATAGATAGTAGTAGTTCACATAATTTCATTGATACTATCTAATAAAAAAATGATTAAATATGTTTGTCCACCTTGCCTCCAATTTTTAAATCACTATACTAGGGAACAAAACTACTTTATGCAATGAGAAATGTCATAAGGTTAAATTGTCTATTAATTATTACCAATTAAAGTCTCATATGTGTGCCATGGTAATTGAGGGAGTAGATACAGTATTAATAATCCATTGGTTGGCCATGGTTGATACGGTGGGTTTAAATGTATAAAACCAGTTCCTAAGGTTTTATGAAAACGAAAGAAAAAAAAAAGATACAAGTTTCATGGAATCAAGAGTCCACCCCCACAAATAGTCTCGTTCAACAAAATGGAGAAGAAAAACAATCCCAATCTTCATTGTTATTCAATGGAAGGAGCATCTAACTAAATAGGTGATCCAAAATGCCTAAATGATATTCTTGGGAAATATAGTAAGATTCTTCAAGACCTACCTCACAGACTTCCTCCAATATAATCCATAGATCACATCATAAAATTAATTCCTGGATCAGCCCCAGTTGGCAGAAAATATTACAACCAATCACACAATCACAAAACAGAAATTGAACACTTGGTTCAAGAGTTGTTGGATTGTGGTGTTATAACCATAAGCAAGAGTCCATTTTCAACACTAATCATATTCACAAGAAAAAAGGATGGATCCTACATGTTCTATATCAATTATCGAGTGCTGAACAAAATTACCATAAAAGATCATTTACCTATTCCATTTGTGGATGAACTATTGGACAAGCTCCATGATGCAAGTATTTCTCCAAGCTTGACCTAAAATCAAGATATTACCATATAATAATCCAAGAGGAGCACATTCCCAAAACTACCTTTTGTACCTATCTATTATAACCCTAAATTGCACTATACCTGCTTACCTGGCATCAGGCCATCTCAGATCCCTTCTTTGCCAAAGAAATACTAAACAACTCTTTAAAAATCCTCTTGTATAAGGTCCCACGTGCCCTAATCCATTACTGAATGTGTGTACATGCTAGCTGACCTAAAACAGCCTGTGTGGACCGACAAAAGCACGAAAAAAGGAAAGTTGTCGACGGAACACATAGCTCTAGGTGAGTTAACTGAAACTCCCAGCCATGCATGGCCGAGGGTTCATCCAAATACCTAGCTTCTTCTAGCAAATAAAAGAAGGGCTAGGGGTCCCATTTGGAGGAGGAAAAATATAGCAAAGAAACTCTGCCCATTTGCATATTCCCATTGTCCCAACCTTTTAGCCATCCTTGTGCCAGAAGAGAGACAAAGAAAAGAAGTTGGAGGACATTTGAAGAGGAGCCCAGGATCAGGTTCGCAGAGCGATGGCTAGTCTCGACTTTTTGTAAGTTGACTCATTCAAAGTAATAAAGAAAATGTTTTTCCCATCCCAATTCATGGGTTATTCATAATCTGTTAATTACATGTTTGAATTTCTAACATGTTAGTCTATAGGTAAGATGCATGTGTAGTTGTTGCTTGTCTTGTATGCAGGTCAGCATTGGAAAGGAGAACTACAAACAAGTGATCAAGCATGACAAGGGATTCACATCAAACGCCCAGAACGAGGTAGGTTGATCTAGCCATGTTTTACTGAAAAGAAATAGGATTTAAGTCTGGGGACGAAGGTAGAAAGTAGATTTTCTATTGGTCATATCTGCATGCAAAGTCTAACCTTATTTGCTAGTCTGTAAGGAGATTTCCCTCACAACACTATCAAGGCTTGTATGAATTTTGTGCCATGCCTTTTGGACTATCTAATGTCCCTACCAACTTCCAGGAAATGATGAATAACTTGTTATATCCATACTTGTAGAAATTTGTACATGTCTTCTTTGACGATATACTTGTTTACCACAAAATTTGGATATTACACCTGGAGCATGTAAAGACAATGTTGAAGTTGTTAGAAGAAAATAAGTTCTATGCAAATAAATCAAAATGTAGTTTTGGATGAGGAGATATAGAATTTTTTCTCCACATTGTATCAATTGAAGGAATCAAGATAAACTCAAAGAAAATTTTGGCAATTACAAAGTAGCCTAGCCCCAAAATGATCACATCATTAAGGGGATTCCAAAATCTTATAGGGTATTAAAGAAGATTTGAAAAAACTATGCAGAGATTGTAGCTCCACTAACAACATTTTTGAAAAAAAAATGCCTTTAGATGGAATGATGTCGTTAAAGCGTGTTTTAAGAGGATTAATAATTTAATGACATTCACTCTTATTTTGGCTACCCCAAACTTCACAAAACTATTTTTCCTCGAATGTAATTCTTCCTGAACATGAATAAGAGTAGTTCTTATGTAGTATAATCACCCCATTGCTTTCAAAAGTTGAAGATTAAAACCAAAGGAGAAGACAAAATCTACATACGACAAGGAAATGTTGGCAATCATTCATACCTTAGTAAAACATAAAAAATACCTAATGGAAGTGAAGTTTATAGTCAAAACAGACCACAAGAGTTTGAAATATTTCTTAAACCAGAAGAGCCTATCATCAGAACAACGAAAATGGGTAAGAAAAATACAAGTTTTTGACTTTGAGATAATTTATAAGAGTAGCAACGAAAATTTGGTTTTCGATGTATTCTCAAGAAAATATGAAGTTGGTGTTTTGCTATGTGTTATTTAAATAGTCATTCCCAAATGGATCTTAGATGTTCAATCCAAGTATTTGAAAAGCATGGAGAGAAGGAAGTTAATTGAGAAAGTTGAAAGAAATAATGCAATAAGCTCAAATTTTACTTGGGAGAATGATATACTTTGGTACAAAGGAAGCATATATTCACCCAACTCTTCCAAGTTAAAAATCCAAATCTTAAAAGAGAATCGTGATTCTCCAATTGCAATCCATGTGGGATTTTTCAAAACATACTACAATATACAACAATATTCCTTCTTTTAGAAAGGAATGAAGACTGATGTCTAAAAATATGTGGTGGAATGCAATAATTATCAGCGCCAAAATTTTGAATCAGTGGGATCTTTGGGTATCCTTCAACCCCTTCATATTCTAGATCAGAAATGGATGGAAGCATCTATGGATTTTATCGCAGGTCTTCCCACCTCAGAATCTGAGAAAGTCAACATATTTGTAATCATAGACCAATTAACCA
>JASDQU010108694.1:22843-41653 GCA_032191745.1 Picea mariana | reverse complement strand
CCAGGCTGTAGCATATGCTGAAACATAGTGCTGAGTCTTAAGCTGAAACACCGCTGTGAGCAGATGCTGAAACACCAGGCTGTAGCATATGCTGAAACATAGTGCTGAGTCTTAAGTTGAAACACCACTGAGTATATGCTGAAACACTAGGCTGTAACATATGCTGAAACAGCGCTAAAACTGAGTTTGGAAATTAAATTTGACTGAAAAGACAGTGAGACTAAAACTGGGTTGGGATTTTGAAAAAATTAACAATGTGACAGTTGGGTTGGTTGGTATATAGTCACTGACTCTGTTATAGCAATGGTAAACCCTACATTCCCAATTGCACTTTCAAGTACACAGTCCCTCTCCTTATGTTAATAACTCAGTAGTGTTAATGGAGAGGGCCATTGCCCCAATTCAAATTGATGCATGGGTATGCGTGGTTGTCACATCTTGTTAGGTAAATTGATTTTACGACAATGATGAATTGGTTGGTCGATACACAGTCATTGGTATTTTGCACTAAGGATTGTTTAGATGTTTAGTTGGCATTGGTTACAAATGTTTGAGGTTTCTCAAGCATGTCACGTTGTGCGTATGGTGTTTTTTCACAATGAAATAATGGTCATGGTAACTTTGGTGTTCTCTGGGGCCGAATTGTTATTTAACCGGATGACTATAGAAACCATATCCACTGTGTCCTTATGATTGTTCGATTGTATAAGTCTGAGTTTGCACAGCATAGTTGATCACAGTTGGACTAAATTGAAGTAATACTGTGTAAGATTGATGGCTTGGCACAATGAATTGACTTCTTGTTGTGATTATGTGTTTGGTTTTGTAAAATGGAGATGTTGAATCGTGGTGTTTTGGTGGCTGCGCACTGTGTATAGTATGGATAGCTTGGGTTTCACAGAGTTTTAAGCATGTTTATTTGTTGCAATTAATCATTTGTTAAGAAGGGCATGTTGTCGAGACCTCATCGTGTTGGATGGATGGCCCATCCTTTTAAGTCACATTGAATTGTTTTTTTTACAGCGGCAGAATTACATTGTCTGGGTGAATTACCCTGTGCATAACTCGTGTCTAAATGGTGGTTGTTGGTTGTATGTTTAAATATCAATTCAGATTTTGCAATTTAATCCAGATTATTGGGTTTACTACCTATATATATGTTTAATGAATATCAGTGCATTTAAATGATAGGCCCGATTACAGTGACAGTGTGACTGTCATTGTTAATTTTGGAAACATGAATTTGAGTATAATTGTTGATTGAAGTAATGTATGGGCAGTGGTTGATCCTGATGGTTAACGGAGTGGAATGGCTACTATTTGGAAATTGTTATAAGATGAAAAGAAATGAACAATATCCTCTTTACAGATTGTGTGGAATGCATACTTTATTGTAATGGCATTGTGTTGGATATTTGATTATGAACAGTGAACTAGTTAAATACACATAAATTTTTATTTGGTCAAAATGATTGATGGTTGATGCATCTCTTTTCACAGAATGTTTTATGGAACACTTAATTAACTTCATGAATAGTAATCAAATTTCTTCCCTTCCATTATTTCATTTTCCACTAATTACAAACCCCGTCACCTCCCATATTCATTTTTCCACTCCTTGTTCTAAGATTAATTACAGTCAAGAGAATTTCAGTGTTAAAGCGGTTGAAAATGGCAGTGTCTTGCGTGGATTACAGTGATGTTTTATTGGTTTACTTTGCAGTTGATTTTTGTTGTCATTGACCAGTAACCATGTTATTTTCCCCCTCATTGCATCATGTTTCTCTCAATACAAACCCCTCGCATATCCCAGAACCCTTTTCACCCCCTGCTCATTGATTAACAGTAAAACAATTTGTATGGATTGGATTGCATGAGTCTGATACATTGATGAGCCAAATCTATTTCATATTTTTAAGAGTTGTCATGTATGGTTATTTAAAAGACTATTTGCTAATCAATCACGCATGCAGGATGAGTTTTTTCAGTTGAGGTAGCCGTGGTTGAGGAAACAAAGGTAGAGGTAACTGGAACCGAGGACCAAGGAGGCCCAAGTTCTCCATACATTTTGACATTGACTGGGCAGGGAATAGTCCAACCTAGGCCTAAAAGGCCTCCTTTCTAAGACCAACAAGCCCTCGGTATCCCCATACCTCCTCATGTCTCATTGCAACCCGAGGTCTTGGAAAATGATGGATGGTAGGAGATTGTCCACCTGACAGTCTCCCAACATCGTGGTTGGCCCAACTTGTCCTTGCCTGCTCCTCCACCTATTAAACCCATTATCCAAGATGCCCCTAACCACTCGCCAGTGCAATCCTCCCATGCCAGAAAGAGATTGAAAACTGAGGCCCACCATGTCGTTGATAAAGGAAAAACTATTGTTGCCCCTTCCTCACCCTCCAATGGCTCTGACAAATCCGTGTCTTCCCAGATGCATTTGAGGGACGATTTTTCCCACGTGATTAGCGATATTAGGCCTAAAGGCTCTCCACAACCAAAGGAAAATTCAGGAAAATTAAGAGGTGACAGTAGAAATCAAGGAAGGGTTGCATGGCAAACTGGGAAATATGGCTTTTGAGTTTTTATTTTATCTATTGTTTTATGATAATTGACTTCAGGGATCTTTGGACAACATGTTTTATTTTGGGTATATGAGTATTATTTTTGAAATAATTTCAAATTTCATAAGATAAAATTTCCAAAAGTGAATATTTTGATGGGAGACGCAAGGAGGTGTGTTTTGCTTAACTA
Organism: Picea mariana; assembly: GCA_032191745.1. NCBI lineage: Eukaryota > Viridiplantae > Streptophyta > Pinopsida > Pinales > Pinaceae > Picea > Picea mariana. Next base: position 38,899 of record JASDQU010108694.1, on the reverse strand, counting down.
ATGGTTATGTTATGATTATTATGATTGTTATGAACTAAGGGGAGTCACAAGAGGTCCCACCTACTAGTTATTATTTATTTCTGACCCTTATTATAATTATTACTCTTCTCCCTAACTAAATTTAGTTGAGTCTTTTAATTAACTTAACTAAGGAGTTGGTTCAACTACTTCAACCAATTCTAATTTGTTAAAAGCAAAATAAAAGGGAGGAACAAGAGGAGGATAGAAGAAGAAGCATGCTCAGGTTTTCTCTTTGAGTTTATGTTGAGATAATTTATCTTTCATTCATTCATTATTTATCACAAGCTTAATTATCTTTTATGATAGCAGGGTCTTATTGTAGACAACAATATTTAGGGTTGAATCACATCATTCAGACACTTGTTTTTCAAAGGTGTTGATCTATCTTTGATAGTATGTGTAGACTTGTATGTTTGTGAATTAATTTTCATGACTGACAAAGGCTATTGTGCAAAGTCTAGTGAGCAGCAATCTGTGGCAAGACGATCCATCTTTTAGAGTTCATTTTTTTATTTTTTGTCAGAGGTCCTTTTGTATGTTCCATCTGGGATGTCTAAGTTTGACTTTGTTCCAAAGTTTATGCATGAGATTTTGTAAAGAAAATGACTCTGGTTATTTTGAATGAAATAAAGAATTGATTTATGTCTCTTCTGCCTTGATAATCATCTTGGTGACTTTTCTTCTATCTTTACATTTATTTCAGCAACTGATATGTTCAAAAAATTACATAAAAAGTGAATTTCCAGCAAGTTTTTTTTGTTGATAAAAGACTAGCCTAAGCACTTGTAATTAATACTTGTGAGTTAGGATGTTATTTTTGTTGGCTATAAACATAGGGTGATATTCCTGTCTATTTTGATTTAGCCAAGAAGAATCTGAAAATTCTTGAGTAAGATCATTTCATATCTTTTCCTCAACTTTTATTTGGCAACCATACTGGGGAGATCTTCGATATCGCTCTCATTAAATTTTTATACTCGATTTTCATTGATACATATTTCTTTTTCTGAAATTGATTCTTTGACTATTTTGTTAGTAATGACTATTCCTGTTGCAAGGCAGCCCAATATCGAGCTCGGTCTTCAAGATCAGACCAGCATTGCTTTGAACCTGTTTAACACCATTCTAGACACTGCCAATACCCGTGTTGAACTTAACCATTCTTGGGAAGCAATTGAACGAGATATTAGTGATCAAGAACAATTGGAAGCTAGACATAGATAGCCTAGAAATCAGCAGTAACCCTTTGTTTATTCATCTTTGGCCTTTCTTTCATGTCCTTAGACTCTCGTTCTTCTAGAAGAAGAAGAGGCTTGTCACCCGAAATCAACCCTATTGCTGAAATAGGAAGAAGAAACATTGTGTTATCTGCCCAACAAAGTGCTCTAAGGAGAAATTTATTTGATTCATCCATCTCATCTTTCTTTCCCTCATCTATCATCCATAAGATGGCATCTAGTGGTGGCTCTAGTGGCACTGGAAGTGCTCCATCTTCCCAATCTTCATCGTCATCAGTGATTGGTAGCTTGTACAACCACCATATCCCTGTCCAATCTACTACAAACCCCACCAAATTCATTAAAAAGTATGAGCATTTTCAGTTTGAATAAGATGTCACAACCACACTGTGGTATGTGTCCTCTCCTCTTAACCTAGCGCCTGCTACTCGCCCACTTCCAAAGTTTAAAGAGCATTTGCCTAAGTTTTCAAGAAATAACACTGTCAGTACCAATGAACACTTAGTGACATTTTCAAATGCTTTTCATAACATAGGGGCCAACAACAATGACACATGCATGTGCTTGTTCGTCAATTCCTTGGAAGGAAAGGCTATGGCTGATTTTTTTTACCTTCCTCCTAAGATTCTGCAATCTAGCATAAATTATATCGAAGAATACCTAGGAGTATATTCCATATTTGTTCAAGAGGATAATATTCCTTTGGAAAGAACTAATTTAGATGATGATTTATGGAATATGCACTTTGATGGTTCACACTCTAATGAAGGTAACAAGGCTAGTATTATCTTGGTTTCCCCTGCAGGAAAAATCCATAATCTGTCATACAAGTTGGAGTTTTCTTGTACAAACAATGTCGTTGAATTCAAAGCTTAATTATTAGGCATTGAGAATGCCCTTAATCTTGGTTGTGGTCACCTTTCAGTTTTCAGAAATTCTGAGCTTGTTGTGAACTTGATACGTAAGACATGATCTCCTAGAAACAACTGATGCAACGATACTCCCAAACTGTTTGGGCACTTGTCTCGAACCTTCTATCTTTCAACATCACTCATGTTAAGAAGGAGTTGAATTCAATGGTTGGTTGGTTAGTTGTCTTTGCAGCCTCTCCTAATTAGCAACTCTTGCCTCACAGGCCTGATTGTGCTTTTCAATCTCTACATCATCCATACATTCCTGAAAAGGAAGGATCTTGGAAGGCCATCCCTAACGATGAGAGAATTTGTGTTTTCATTCAAAATGAACCTCTTAAGACCGAGGAGATTATATCCATAGAAAATAATAAGATTCTTGAGGGATTGACTCCTCTTGAGAGTTCGTTTTCATTGAGTGTTGTAGGAAACAAAGAAAAACATAAAAAAGAGGAGTTACAAAAGAAGGTGGTTGAAACCATCCTCCTAAACATTAAGAAACCTGAATCTTCAACGGATGTTAAAATAAATGTCCAATGTTTTGTTAAAGAAGAGATGGGGTCCATCGGGCTACTTGGTTAATCTCAAAAGGTTTTTTCTTGGTCCTATGAGGATCTTTGTGGTTTTGATCTTGGTCTTGTTCATCATATTATGAAACTAGCTAGGCAAAAACAAAAACTTGTTAACTTTGCATTGGAAGCACCCTCTTGAAGAGAGTTGAGAGATTTCTTAAGGGATGGAATGTTTTTTTCAATCCACCCTGAATGGGTTTCAATTTGGGAATCGACCTCAAGGACCACCGATAATATCATAACTTGTATTAGTCTTTGAACTTTCAAGAAAACATTTATGAGAAACCCCTTCCCTCCTCTCAATATGGAAATATTTTTGCAACAGATGTTAGAGTCACAGTTAAGGCCCTTACTTGACAGTTTATCTGGTTACAAGAGAATCAAAGTCAAAGGAGAAAATGTTCACAAAACCACTTTCATTACTAATTGTGATACGATGCCTTACAAATGCCTACCTTCTGGCTTATTTGGTGCAAGTATCGCCTTTAAAGGGCCTATACACATAACCTTCACTGGATTGGTCAGTCTCCATGCTTATCTTGATGATTTAATCATATGTGTCAAAGTTATGATAATTACATCAGAATTTCAAGTGTTGGGTCCTTTCCAAATTACTTTTGTCTTGGACACTAATTCATACATTCTATGGGAAATATAGAGACAATTGTTCTCCTACAACACTAACACTCCTCACTTGAAGTATTGTGAGGGGCCAGTGTGAAAAGTTCTAATGCTGGTTCATTTTTTGTATACTAGTAGCCTAGCTCTGCTTTCAATTTTTGTGCTTCCTTTCTATGCTTACAGTACCTTGATTTATGCCTTCTAAGTTAGGTTTTCTTTCCTTGATGTTTTCAATTGAGTCTTTTACTATTGTTGTTTTAATTTATGCATTATTACTTCTGTTGTGATTTTGTCCTTATCATCTTTTAAGTGTTTGGTCAAGATAGGATGTTGGATCAATTCTGCCATAGTGACACTCCTACAAAGCATTGTTAGCTGATAACAATAAATCTTACACAGTTGTTACGATGTCTCCTCTGAAGGGCCCTTGAAATTGTTACATATTTCCATTGTTGTGTTATAAGGAATTGGTTATTTCCCACTTCTTCTAGTCATTTCTTCATCCATTGAGATCTTAAGAGAAAGTATATAAGTGTTCCTCCTTAAAGGTTTAGAGCATATTCCAGTTGAATGATTATGGATACAGTGGTAAAAATCCCTCATACTTAACACTTTTCATGAATTATTCCCAAATTCCCGGTCACCTTTCCATTAAATCCGCTCACTTCCCCCTTGTTGCATAATTATTCTGGTTATGTCTTCTAAATTTACTATTCTTGGTCCACGAAACCATGAGTTCTGAGTTCTAAATCTGTTGAAAACAAATTTTCCTGTGGAGTCGACAGTTGTTGATGATTAAAAAAAAAAGTCAATGAAGTTTCGCCCGCAAAGTGTTGCTAAAAGCCTATTATTATAAAAATTAAATAATACTAGTAGGTGCGACCCCCTTAAACTATCGAAGGTTAGATTTGTTCATTTTTTATGTTATGATGATGTGCAACACAACTTACATGGTTGATGAGATCTTATTGTTATTGTTCATGATTTGAGCATATGAAGTGTTGATTCCTTATATTACTATAGCCTATGCTATTCATTGATGTTATTGTTATTTGTTCTTATCACACCTACACAACAAACATGTTGGTGAAATTACATGAAGGGCAATTTTGATAAAGGAAAAAATACTATAACAAGTGCAATGGAAAGGGATCTAATTCTAAAATTTTACTATACTACATGGGAAACAATTGCAAAAAGGGACGAATTTTAAGCTATCATATATTCTATTTTACATGCATGAAAGACTTAACGATTATTGTTAAATCCTAGCTAGCAAAGTAAGTGATTATGCCATTGTGATTGAGTTATGTGGTTAATACAAATATGGTATGAAATGTTGGTGGCACATTTGGCAAGGTAATAGTGCTAATGGTTATGCGAATTATTGAACTATATGGAACTTGGTGGAATTATGTTATGGCATAAGTTAGAAAGGTGATATGGGCACGATGTTGGTTTTAATGGGTGATGGTCTTGATACATGGGTTGATTGATGGTGTTAATGAAGAACTTGTTGGCATGTACAGATGAATTAATGCATTGTGGGTGGAGGTGACGTGCATTTACTGCACGTCACCTTTACTCCTCTCATTAGCCGCCTCCCTAGTCGTGCTATTGTTTGATATTGTTGCTGTGGTTATGCTCCGAATTCTTAGCACAAAGGAACCGCTCGGCCAGCTCTCGTTTTAAGGAATTCAATTACAGGTATGTTCTTTTTTTAGCAATTCGTGACTCTGCTCTGGTTATGAAATGATTATTGGCTCAAATGTATTGGTTTGTGCTTTCCTAAGTGTTGCAACTATGTGAACTTAGGTTCTTGAATTGAATGGTTCTTCATGCAATGATATTGAATTCGTAGAAGTTGTTGATCATCCTGGGTGGTATCTCTTTTTTATCCTTGTTGGATTAAGTGGAGGGTTTTTGTTTTGTATTGAGTGGATAGTTATCGTCACGTATTGTCACTAAATCCATTCTTTGGATTTTTTGGATTTAATGGTTAAGGGAATTATGCGTCACTATGTTTTGTTCACTTCGGAATTGGTTGATTTCACTACTAAGGTCACAAAATGGGTTTTCATGTTCTTACTCGGCCCTGTCTTCACCTCTGTGTTGTGGTTTTTTGACCGAAGAGCAAGAGGGTTATACCCTACATGCATTACATAACATTGCCTCATCGAACTAGCGCCCCACTTTTCGGTTATGGCCCCCTGTCATGGATTTGTACCCATCCACGAATTAGTTGTGGTTCTTCCTGTGTATGCATCGTGGCCTCAGATTTTTCACCATTACAAGGAGTGGCTCTGTTATCCCTTTGTTGGCTACGAAAAAAACCTATCCCTCCAGTCTGAAGAATGATAGAGAACACCAGCCTGGCCTGCTGGTTTTACGACTTGGTTACTATTGGATGGTTGTATAATTGTCGACTAATTCGAGCACAGGCTCACCTGGTTGGTCATGTGACAGTCGGTTTGGTTGGTATATAGTCACTGACTCTGTTATAGCAATGGTAAACCCTACATTTCCAATTGCACTTTCAAGTACACAGTCCCTCTCCTTATGTTAATAACTCAGTATTATTAATGGAGAGGTTCATTGCCCCGATTCAAATCGATGCGTGGGTATGCATGGTTGTCACAACTTGTTAGGTAAATTTATTTTACAATAGTGATGAATTGGTTGGTCGATACACAATCATTGGTATTTTTCACTAAGGATTGTTTGGATGTTTAACTAGCATTGGTTACAAATGTTTGAAGTTTCTCACACATGTCGCGTTGTTTGTATGGTGTTTTTGCACAATGAAATAATGTTCATGGTAATTGTGGTGTTGTTTGGCGCCGAATGGTTATTGAACCGGATGATTGTAGAAACTATATCCACTGTATCCTTATGATTATTTGATTGTATAAGTCTGAGTTTGCACAACATAGTTGATCACAGTTGGACTAAATCAAAGTAATATTTTGTTCGATTGATGACTCAGCACAATGAATTGAGTTATTGTTGTGACTGTGTGTTTGGTTTTGTAAAATGGAGATGTTGCATCGCGGTGTTTTGGTTGTTGCACATTGTGTATAGTATGGATAGCTTGGGTTTCACAGAGTTTTAAGCATGTTTATTTTTTGCAATTGATCATTTGTTAAGAAGGGCATGTTGTCGAGACCTCATCGTGTTGGATGGATGGCTCAACCTTTTAAGTCACATTGAATTGGTTTTTTTACAGTGGCTGAATCACATTGCCTGGGCGAGTTACCATTTGCATAGCTTGTGTCTAAATGGTGGTTGTTGGTTGTATGTTTAAATATCAATTCAGATTTTGCAATTTAATCTGAATTATTGGGTTTACTGCCTATATATATGTTTAACGAATATCAATGCATTTAAATGACAGGCCATATTGCTATGATAGTGTGACTATCATTGTTAATTTTGGAAACATGAATTTGAGTATAATTGTTGATTGAAGTAATGTATGGGTCATGGTTGATCCTGATAATTAACAGAGTGGAATGGCTATTGTTTGGAAATTGTTATAAGATGCAAAGAAAGGAACAATATCCTCTTTATAGATTGTGTGGAATGCATATTGTCTTGTGATGGCACTATGTTGGATATTTGATTATGAACAGTGAACTAGTTAAATACACAGAAATTGTTATTTGGTCAAAATGATTGATGGTTGATGCATCTCTTCTCGTAGAATGTTTTATGGATCACTTAATTAATTTCATGAAAAGTAATCGTCTTTATTCCCTTCCATTATTTCATTTTCCACTAATTACAAACCCTGTCACCTCTCATATTCATTTTTCCACTCCATGTTCTAAGATTAATTACAGTCAAGAGAATTTTGGTGTTAAAGCAATTGAAAATGGTAGTGTCTTGCGTGGATTACAATGATGTTTTATTGGTTTGCTTTGCAGTTGAATCTTGTTGTCATTAAGCAATAAATATGTTCTTTTCCCCCTCATTGCATCATTTTTCTCTCAATACAAACCCCTCGCATATTCCATAACCCTTTTCACCCCTTACTCATTGATTAATAGTAAAACAATTTGTATGGATTGGATTGCATGAGTCTGATACATTGATGAGCCAAATATATTTCATATTTTTAAGAGTTGTCATGTATGGTTATTTAAAAGACTACTTTCTAATCAATCATGCATGCAGGATGAGTTTTTTCAGTTGAGGTAGCCATGGCCAACGAAACAAAGGTAGTGGTAACTGGAACCGAGGCCCAAGAAGGCCCAGGTTCTCCATACATTTTGACGTTGATTCGCAAGAGCTTGGACAATTGTTTCAAGCCATATTTTTCAATTGAATTGGGAAGGGAATAGTCCAACCTAGGCCTGAAAGGACTCCTTTCCAATCCCCGCAAGCCCCAAGTATCCCCATACCTCCTCATGTCTCATTGCAACCGAAGGTCCCGAAAAATGATGGATGGTGGGAGATTGTCCACCCAACAGTCTCCCAACATCGTGGCTGGCCCAAATTGTCCTTGCCTACTCCTCCACCTATTAACCCCATTGTCTAATATGCCCTTGACCACTCACCAGTGAAATCCTCCCATGCTAGCAAGAGATTGAAAATTGAGTCCCACCATGTCGTTGATAAAGGAAAATCCATTGTTGCCCCTTCCTCACCCTCCAATGGATCTGACAAATCTGTGTCTTTCTGGATGCATTTGAGGGATGATTGTTCCCATGTGATCAGCGAAATTAGGCCTAAAGAATCTCCACAACCAAAGGCAAATTCAGGAAAATCAAGAGGTGACAGTAGCAATCAAGGAAGGGTTTCATCGCAGACTGGGAAATATGGCTTTTGAGTTTTTATTTTATCTATTGTTTTATTACAGTTGACTTCATGGATCTTTGGACAACATGTTTTATTTTGGATATATGAGTATTATTTTTGAAATAATTCAAATTTCATAAGCTAATTGCCAAAAGTGAATATGTTGATGGGAGACACAAGGAGGTTTTTTTTGCTTAACTAATGGTTATGTTATGATTATTATGATTGTTATGAACTAAGGGGAGTCACAAGGGGTCCCACCTACTAGTTGTTATTTATTTATGACCCTTATTATAATTATTACTCTTCTCCCTAACTAAAGTTAGTTGAGTCTTTTAATTAAATTAACTAATGAGTTGGTTCAACTACTTCAACCAATTCTAATTTGTTAAAAGAAAAAGAAAAGGGAGGAACAGGAGGAGGATAGAAGCATAATCATGCTAAGATTTTCTCTTTGAGTTTATGTTGAGATAATTTATCTTTCATTCATTCATTATTCATCACAAGCCTAATTCTCTTTTATGATAGCAAGGTCTTATTGTAGATAGCAATATTCAGGGTTGAATGACATCATTCAAACACTTGTTTTTCAGAGGTGTTGATCTATCTTTGATAGTCTGTGTAGACTTGTTTGTTTGTGAAGTAATTTTCATGACTGACAAAGGTTATTATGAAGAGTCAAGAGGGCAACAATCTGTGGCAAGCTAATCCATATTTTAGAGTTCAGTTTTGGTTTTCTATCAAAGGTCTTTTTGTATGTTCCATCAGGGATGTCTAAGTTTGACTTTGGTCCAAAGTTTATGCATGAGATTTTGTAAAGAAAATGACTCTTTGGTGAATTTGAATGAAATAAAGGATTTTTTTATGTCTTGTCTGTATTGATTATCATCTTGGTGACTTTTCTTCGATCTTTACATTTATTTCAGCAATTGATATGTTCAGAAAACTACATAAAAAGTGGATTTCCAGCAAGTTTTTTTTGTTGATAAAACACTAGCCTAGGCACTTGTAATTAATACTTATGAGTTAGGATGTTATTTTTGTTGGCTATAAACATAGGGTGATATTCCCGTCTATTTTTCTTTAGCCAAGTAGAATCTGAAAATGCTTGAGTAAGATCATTTCATATATTTTCCTCAACAGTTCCTACCTATATTGCAAAATATTTCAGTTCAATAAGGAAAATGACATGCATTATCTAGGAGAAACATAACTAGCAAACAAGAGAGAGTGCATGTGCATCCATTTCTTGCAACATAAGAATGACATGGAAGAGTAACTTAATCTTCTTAGAGTTGATTGTGCAAGTACATAATCACATAAAGAACAAGAACAAAAGTGGTTAGACACATTGTGTTTTGTGGTATCTACATGACGAACATGCACTAAGAACACAACTGGGTACAATATATTTCTTTTTAATAATATTTTTTATATGAAAAAAGGACAATAAAATGTCAAAAGAAATATAATATTCATATCTTTCATGCCTTATTTTTTTACTCCAAGAAAAGAACAAATGAGAAGCAAGGAAAATTGGATTTTCCACAAAAATTAGAGGAAAATTAACCAAACATCTCAAATTCATTATATCCTACAATACCTTGATTAAACAAAAGTTAAAAAACTCCCCTCTCATGCAAGTCATCATAAGAAACTACCTAATTTTCTCTTATCCTTTAGGTGGAAGAAATGTTTTATTACCCTTTAATCCAATGTCATTTTATTTCTTTTGAGATGAATAAATTGGGAGAATATTGTTCTTCACAGTTTCAGGGCTACACAGATGAAGCTTCAAGCCACATTAGATGATTGAAGCATTTGAGTATATTCCTATGAATGAACATGATTGTAAACTCTAATAGGGCATCATATTACCCTTTGAAGGATTTCATTACAACCCAAAAACTTTTTCGATGGAATGAGAGTTACTATTTGTAAAGAACACAAGCCTAAATTAAGGTGGATATGAGAGCTTCTTGAACAAGTCATTAGTAAGTATAGATTTTACAATATTCTCTTTAACTAGGATGATTTTGGACCAAATCATGGTCTCATAGGCATAATAAAATTCTACAAGGTCTTAGTTCATATGGTATAAGCATTTTGTAGCCCTGAGGATTAACTCAAGTGGTCATGAGCAAGACATGAGACCTCTTAAGCTAGAGGGAAGCAACATCATCAATATCTGGAACGTTGACTAACACATATATAAATCATTGGAAGTTTTTCTCATCATCAATAACATCATCTTTCACATCATGGAGCTGGAGTAGCATCATCATTATCTGCATCAACATAAATTAGCATAACTCTAAGGAAACAACATCATCAACACCATCATTAATAACATGAGTTTAGTACAACAGCATGAGGCTGATACATCATCAACAACAATAGCACGATGCTAAACAAACAACATCATCAACACGAGGCTGACATAAAAACATCATTGTCATCATATGGTAACAGAATGAGGCAAGTGTAACAACAACATTTTGTGGTACTCTAACAGACTGTCCTTACGGTACCTTTGGGATCTACCCAGAAGTCATAGGATTCCCTAGGATATAAAATCTTAACAAAGCTACCACGTGGTACTCTTACCACTACTACACATTGGAAAAATTGTGACGATCTAATTGCAATGTTATGGACAAAATTGACCATATTGTCGAAAAATAGAGGAAATTTTAATTTTTTCTCCATACTACCCAATATCGTTGCGCTTGCGATGTACTTTTAAAATCATCGCAATAGCGACGATGTTCAATATATGTCGCTCTTGCAATGACATCAAATGTGTGTCTCACTTGCGACGATGTAGACATTAGGTTGTCATCCCCCAACAGTCACCCTCTTTTTGACAAAGTCAACATTGAATTGTTCAAGAGTTGTCAAAATTGTGACATTCTAACATTTCACTTGTGACGGTGTATACACTAGGTTTCCCCCCCCTAATGTTCACCCACTATTTTTCAAAGTCAACATTGACTTGGTCAACTATCGTCGAAATTGCGACGTTATAAAATCTATAAATATGTTGCATTTTACAGGTGTTGCGACAAGTTTGCTATAACAACAACGGTTCAAAAAGGGTATAAGGTCTTCTTGGCGAACAAAAAACATGTTTCTTTTTCATATGTTATAATAGAAAAATATAATAGATATTCTATTATACACCACTCAATTTTATAAGATAATTATCAATATATGTATGTGGGGAAGAATGTCAAAAAACATTAAAGGTGGGGAAAAAATTAAAGAGGGTGAAAAGGGGGATGGTAGATGTTATTGCTCTTGCAAAAATTGTTGTACTAAACGTCCAGAAAGAGTTTTAATAGAAACAGCTAAAAAACATTGTAGAAAATATGGGTACATGGATGGGGGATCAAATGAATATCATCCCATGGTAATTAGCTATATATATATTATCTCTTTTAATATTGATTGTATTCTGAAACTTTTATATTGTTTTATACATGCACTAATTTTTCATGATTTTTTGTAATTATAAAGTTAGATTTTCCCTCTAAATTTCTACAGAAAGCACCAAGTAGTAGCATAAATGATGTTGTACAAGATGAGGAACATGAAGCAGCTAATGAAGATCAAGTTAATGATCCCATGGAAGTAGATGAAAGTATTAACATAGTTCAAGATGATGGGACAAATCAAATGATCTAGGACTTATTCGGTCATCTAGATGAGGATCATGGTGACAATAGTGATGGTATTTATGATGAACCTCTTCTTGAAAAGGAAAATAAACGACTTTATAAAGGATCAAGAGAAATCTTTTCTCCACTACATTGTTGTTGGTGAACATAAAGGTTACGAATCATTTGTTGAACACTTGTATGACACAGATCCTAAGGCATGTAATATGTTTCATCACATATACATAAAGGTTGAATTTGTCCCCTTTTTTCAGTGTTAATTAATTTTAAAATAAAAAAGCAATATTTACAATTACTATTATTTACATTAACTAGTTATTTTTTATGTTTTAGATTGTTAGGTGAATTTTTGTTACCCTCATCAAATATTTTACCTCGCACATATCGAGATTTACATGCCATCATGAAAGATATTGGAATGGAGTATCAAAGTATAAATGCATGTCCTGATGATCATATTATATATTATGGACAACATGCGTCAAAAACAAAATGTCCAATATGTGGTATTAGTAGATATCGAACCAATCAAGCAACAAAAAATGGTGCTTTGAAAGGTTCTCCGACATATTCCCATAATTCCATGTTTGCAACGACTGTTCAGGTGCCAAAGCATATCACAATTTATGGATTACCATGCACGAAAGAGAATTGAATATGGTGTTCTTCGAATTCCTGCAAATGGTTCTGCATTTAAGGAAATTGCTGCAAAATGGTCAGAATTTACAAATGAACCTCGTAATGTTAGGCTTTCATTGGCAATTGACAGTGTTAATCCATTTGGAGAGATTCGGTATGTTTACTCAGTGTGGCCTATTTTTTTTATCAACAATAACATTCCTCCTTTGATGTCAATAAAGAGGGAGCACATAATGTTGAAAATGATTGTTCTAGGTATTTGTTTACATTAATTTTTTGAATGTAAATTTTTCTTCTTTTTTTTGCATAATATAAAACAATTATAAAACAATTTAAAACAATTAGGTAAGTACCAAGTTGAAGATATGAACGTGTATATCAAGCCTCTTATTGACGAGCTACTAAAGTTATGGGAGGGAATCACTATGTATGATAGTTGTAAACCAATTGGGTAGAAGAGATTTCAATGTCGTGGAAAACTTTTATGGACAATTCATGATGCCCCAGGACTAACACATTTTTGTGGTATGTAATGTTCCATATTGCACGCTTGAATAGTATATAATTAACTGAACATATCATGCATGTTTTTTAAATTATCCTTTCTTATATTAATAATTCACATTAATCCATTTGTTGCAGGTCTTCAAACAAAGGGTAAATTTGCATGTCCATTTTTTGGTCCTAAGATGAAATCTCGTCGATCAAAAAGTTTAGGAGAGGAGGTGTTTGATGAGTATAGACACTTCCTCTCTAAGAACCATAAGTGTCTTACTACTGAAAAAGATCGTTTCAATGGGAAACAAGAGACTGGACTAAAACCACAAACAATGACACCTCGCCTATGGAAGTTGACATAGAACAGAATTAATCCTTGAGGTATGCATTTTTTTTATGTATCGTAAATGGAATCATGTTTTGAAATTTTATTTTAATTATTCAACTTATTTTACCGCATTTGATAAATAGTGTTCTGATTTTTTTTATGCTTCATCAATGTCGTCGTCGTGAAGGTAGTAATAATGGGCTTCCACGAGGAATGAAATGTTATCCCACTCAATTCATGAGGTTGCCTTACTATGAGGAGCTAAAAATATTTCATTTGTTTGATACAATGCATATCGGGAAAAATGTGATAAAAATGTTATGGTGAATCAAGGATGGCAGGAGGGATAAAGAAAAAATTGTCAAAATTTGTAATGACATTCAAGAAGCCAATCATGCAATGAAAAGTGTGATCCAATCAAATAGTGATGGAGACCAAAATAACCTTCCATGGTTATTAACAGAGTAGTAAAGAAATGGTGTAAAAGAGTTCATTCAAAGAATTAAATTTCCCACAGTTGTTTGTTCAAACATAAAGAATATCTTAACGAAGAAAGGTGAATTTGGTGGGGTAAAAACACATGATTGGCATACCTTCATTAAGGTAATTAATAATTTTAGTATTCATATTTATATATTGGTCGTATACATTTTTTGAGATTTTAATTTTTTTGTCTAGTTTTGAAAAAAGTAACAATTTGTTTTTATCGTTACAGTATGTTCTACCTCTATCTCTCCCAGACGACTTTGACAACAATGTCAAACAAGTTATATATGATCTTGGAAAACAAATGAGGTAAGTAGCTGAAATATTTATGCAAAAAAAAATCATTTTTTTGTTGTACTTATTGACATGTGTTTTACATGTAATGTAATATGTATTATGTTTTGTTGAAACATGTTATTTTCTTGCGTCATGATCTACACATGGTTGTCAATGAAAGAAATCCATGAATATTATATAAAGTATTGGAAGAGAGAAATTTCTCGACTGATGTGTGAAATGCAGAAGTATCTACCTCCAACTTTTTTCAATGCACAAGAACACTACCTCATACACCAAGTTGAGGAGATTGAAATGTGTGGACCTTTACACAAAAGGTCAATGTGGATGGTGGAGAGGCACTTCAAATCATTGAAGGCTTTGGTTAGACAAAGAGCATGTCCTAAGGGTTCTATGGTGGAGGGATATATGGTATATGAATCCATGGTGTATATTACTCAGTATCTTCCTAAATTAGCAGTGCAAGCTATGCATGCAGTGGATTGAATTTGGGATGTGAACTCCATCAAAACATTTGAAGGGCAGCAGTTGTTGGGGAAAGGTACAATGAAGAAAGTGGGAGGTAATATTTAAATTGTGGATATTTGTAATAATTATAAATTTTCTTTTTTGTGTGTATATGATCATACTCATTTCATATTTATTATTTCATCATTTATTAATATTTATCATGGTTATAACTAATATTTAATATAGATGAATTATGATTTTTTGATCGGTCAGTTGCTCAAGATTGGGATGCACTACATTTATACATTGCAAACAATCTTGACTGGATGAAGGCATGGATTGATAGATGTAGACAACGTCACGGCGGTAGGTTATCATCGAAAGAACTGTCTGAATTGGTTAGAGAAACTCGTCGTAATGGAGATTTCGATGTTACGCAGAGAAAAATAGATTTAGCATCTTGTTTGAAAGATGGAAAGGCAAGCAAATTCACCCATTTTACTCAGTTATTTTATATTATATTAATGTGACTGTAGGTGTGTTTTTTTCATATTATACTTTCCAAGTTATAAAAAATTGTTTATTATTAATTGACAATGCATATTTTACATGTCTGGCATATTGCAGTTGAAACACCACAAGGCTATGTGGTGCAATGCTCATAAATTTCACATCAAACAGTTGGATGAAACCAAGAAAAATTCTGATATTGGGATAAATGCAGTATTCCAGGTCACTAATGTTTCATTTAGGAGTGACAGACATCCTCGAGAATCTGAAAATAGATACTGTGGGTTTTTTAAAGATATAATTGAGTGTGACTTTAATTCCTTCAAATTAGTTTTGTTCGATGTCAAATGGTATAGGTTACGAATGCATGAACATGATGAGGAAAGAATTGTTATTCAACATGCCAACATATTTTCGATGATTAAAACAATGGTTTTTGAAATAGCAAATGACCGTTATGTTTTTCCAAGTCAATGTGAACAAGTCTTTTACTCAAAGGTTCCAGGTAAGAGGGATTGGTCATTTGTTGTTAGATAGCATCCAAGAGGAAGGCCAATAAAGTATATCGTAGATGAAGAAGATGATGTAGAGTTAGATCAAGAAAAATATGGGTCGACAGATGAAGAATAAGGAGAAGATGAACCAGGCATAGGAGACAATGCGCCAATTCTCGATGATGATATTGATGAAGATATGCTCAAAAATGACATTGATGACAATGATGATATCATCAATCCTTTCAACATTGTTTATGAATCGGATGTCGATATAGATGTCGAGTTGGATGATCAAGAAGAAGATATGGAATAAGGATGATATAAATGTTGCGTTGGTCGATGAGGTACATAACTAGATATTTTAATTTGTATGAATTATTCTCTTCAAATAATTTTTTATGTGGGTTAATTACATGTTTTTAAGTTTTATTTCATTTTTGTTTTGGTAGTTTCTATGCATGTAGATTACTATGTTGTTTTTGTTTATTTTCTATTTTATAGATTGGGT
>JASDQU010108694.1:5285-17602 GCA_032191745.1 Picea mariana | reverse complement strand
ATAGCACCCGTCCACATGAATAGTAACACATCATATCATCTGCCAATCACATCATAATAAAATATATATATAGTCTAACATCAAAAAGGTCCAGATCACTTGCTAGCAAGTGTCCTCAAAGAATAAGTGTCCTCAGTGCACCAGAGCGGGATGTTACACAAGGGTCTTTTGCTGTGGAACTGACTGTTTGGTCCAAGACCAAGTACCCCAGGAGTTCACTGGGGGCCCTAGATCTCGGCTAGGGTCTTTGCCTTCCTTCTGGAGAATGGCTCTTGCAGCTGATTTAAATTTAAAAAATTTGTGAAGAAAAAATAATCAAAGGCATCTTTTGATAACTAATGAAATTTGATCAATGATCAAATGCCCACATAGCACCCAAATTTACCAACATCTCTACACCGATCTCTCTAGTGAAATAACCTCTTTTTCTTACATAGGTACAACACCATGCCAAACCAACTTTAATCGACATACCAATGTGATTTTTGACTATCGAATCTACTCAAAGTCATTTGTACCAATTATGATACCCATGTATCTGCAAATACCTAACTACAAATACAATGTTCTTATTGATGGTTTAGGTAAGGAGGGCAAGTTGGATGAGGTGAGGAAGCTCTTCTATGAAATGTCCGACAAAAACATATGCCCAAATGTTGTCACATACAATGAACTTATCAATGGTTTATGTAAGGAATGCAAGTTGCAGGAGGCTAGTAAACTCTTCTATGAAATGTTCGACATAAACATATGCCCTAGTGTTGTCACATACAATGTACTTATTGATTGTTTAGGTAATGAAGGCAAGTTGGACGAGGCAAGGAAGCTTTTCTATGAAATGTTCAGCATAAACATATGCCCTGATGTTGTCACATACAATTCCCTTATTGATGGTTTATGTAAGGAACATAAATGGTAGGAGGCCACCAAAGTGCTACATGAGATGCTAGATAAGGGGTGCAATCCGAATGTTATCACATACACTATTGTTACTGACAATATTTGCAAAGAAGGTAGGCTTCAGGAAGCTCTCGGGTTGTTAGATGTTATGGTCCAAATAGGCAATTTGCCTAATGAAATCACATACAATACACTTATAAATGGATTATGCAGTGTGGGTAATCTGAAGAAGGCAGGGGAACTTCTTCAAGAGATGTCAGAGAGAGGTTGCAGAGCTGACCTAGTTAGCTACAATACATTAATACATGGGCTTTGCAAGCATAATAGGATAGACAAAGTTCAATAGATCTTCTATGTGATGCAAGGCCAGGGTCAGAGCCCTGATGTTGGCACATACAACACATTAATGATTGGACTCTACAAAGTGGGTAATCCGAAGGAGGCAATACAATTATTTGAACATATGAAAGATAGAGGTCATGCCCCTGATATGATTTCATATGCCACCATCATGGATGCACTATGAAAGGAAGACACACCCCAAAAAGCCAATAGAATATTACATGATCTCCTCAGGATGAAGATGGTCTAAGCACATTTTCAGGCATCAATGGGGCTGCTGAAACAACTTGTTTGAAACATATTGACGAGCTGTAAGTTGAGCCTAGTTATGGTAAGGGAAAAAGAGGAAACTTTGGCAACCTCCTGCTAAATTTACCCACATCCCCCACATTGGGGAAACATTTCCTCGCATTTCACCAAAATGGGAATCAGTGTGATGGCGGTAGGTCTCATTCCTAATGCGGGGCGTCTGATCGAGGGCGTTGATCGAGGGCATGCTAGCTTTCCCTCTTGCACAAACATAAGCACATCTCGGACAACATCATTTTAGCATGGAGGAAATCTTGCACATGTTAGTCTTACCTATTGCACAAGCATTAGCTCATCTTGAACAACATCATTCCATCATCAAGGAAATCTAGCGTGTGCTAGCTTTCCCTCTTGAACAAGCACAAGTGCATCTTGAAACAACATCATTCCACCATGGGGGAAATATAGTTTATGTTGGATTTCCCTCTTGAAAAATCACAAGAACATCTCGAACAACATGATTCCACTATGGGGGAAAGCTAGCGCATGCTAGCTTTCCCTCTTGCACAAGCACTAGTCCATCTCGAAAATCATCCCACCATGGGGGTAAGCTTGCTTGTGCTAGTTTTCCTTCTTGCACAAGAACAAGCTAATCTCAAACAACATCATTCAATGTGCTAGCTTTCCCCCTAGCACAATCACATCTCGAATAACATCATTCCAACATGGGGGAAAGCTAGCACGTGCTAGCTTTCAATATTATAGAAGCACAAGTGCATCTTGAACAACATCATTCCACCATGGGCGAAAACTAGCGCGTGATAGATTTCCCTCTTACACAAGCGAAAGCACATTGCGAACAACATCAGTTTATCATGGAGGAAAGCTTGCACATGCTAGTCTTCCCTATTGCACAAGCATAAACTCATCTTGAACAACATCATTCCACCATCAAGGAAATCTAGCATGTGCTAGCTTTCCCTCTTAAACAAGCATAAGTTCATTTTGAAACAACATCATTCCACCATGGGGAAAGCTAGTTTAGCTTCGGATTTCCCTCTTGCAAAAGCACAAGCACATCTCGAACAACATCATTCAACCATGGGGAAAAGCTAGTGCATGCTATCTTTCCCTCTTGCACAAGCACTAGCGTATCTCAAAAATTATCTGACCATGAGGGCAAGCTAGCACATGCTAATTTTCACTCTTGCACAAGAAGAAGCTCATCTCAAGCAACATCATTCAATGTGGGGGAAATCTAGCATGTGCTAGCTTTCCCCCTAGCACAATCACATCTAGAATAACATCATTCCAACATGGGGGAAAGCTAGCGCATGCTAGCTTTCAATATTATAGAAGCACAAGTACATCTCGAACAACATCATTCCACCATAGGGGAAAACTAGCACGTGATAGCTTTCCCTCTTGCACAAGCACAAACACATTGCGAACAACATCAATTTATCATGGAGGAAAGATTCCGCATGATAGTCTTCCCTCTTGCACAAGCATAAGCTCATCTTGAACAACATCATTCCACCATCAAATAAATCTAGTGTGTGCTAGATTTCCCTCATGAACAAGCACAAGTGCATCTTGAAACAACATCATTCCACCATGGGAGAAAGCTAGTTTATGTTGTATTTCCCTCTTCCAGAAGCACAAGCACATCTCGAACAACATGATTCCACCGTGGGGAAAAGATAGTGCATGGTGGCTTTCCCTCTTGCACAAGCACTAGCACATCTCGAAAATCATCCCACCATGGGGGTAAGCTAGCACATGCTAGTTTTCCCTCTTCAGCAAGCACAAGCTCATCTCAAACAATATCATTCAATGTGAGGGAAAGCTAGCATGTGCTATCTTTCCCCTAGCACAATCACATCTCGAATAACATCATTCCAACATGGGGAAAGCTAGCGCGTGCTAGCTTTCCATCTTGCATAAGAACAAGTGCATCTCGAACAACATCATTCCACCATGGGGATAAGCTAGTGCGTGCTATCTTTACCTCTTGCACAAGCACAAGAGTATCTCAAACAACATCATTTTAGAATGGAGGAAAGCTTGCACATGCTAGTCTTCCCTCTTGCACAAGCATATGCTCATGTTGAACAACATCATTCCACTGTCAAGGAAATCTAGCATGTGCTAGCATTCCCTCTTGAACAGGCACAAGTGCATTTTGAAACAACATCATTCCACCATGGGGGAAAGCTAGTTTATGTTGGATTTCCTTCTTGCAAAAGTAGAAACACATCTCGGAGAACATCATTCCACCGTGGGGTAAAGCTGGTGGATGCTAGCTTTCCCTGTTGCAAAAGAACTAACGCATCTCCAAAATCATCTGACCATGTGGGTAAGCTAGCGCGTGCTAGTTTTCCCTCTTGCACAAGCACAATCTCATATCAAACAACATCATTCAATGTGCAGGAAAGCTAGCATGTGCTAGCTTTCCCCCTAGAACAATCACATCTCGAATAACATCATTCCAACATGGGGGAAAGCTAGCGCGTGCTAGCTTTCAATCTTTCAGAAGCACAAGTGCATCTCAAAAATGTTAGCTTTTCCTCTTGCACAAGAACTAGCGCAGCTTGAGAATCATACCACCATGGGGGTAAGCTAGTGTGTGCCAGTTTTCCCTTTTGCAGAAGCACAAGCTCATCTCAAACAACATCATTCAATGCGGGGGAAAGCTAGCATGTGATAGATTTCTCCCTAGCACAATCACATCTCGAATAACATCATTCCAACATGGGGTAAATCTAGCACGTGCTAGCTTTCCATCTTGTAGAAGAACAAGTGCATCTTGAACAACATCATTCTACCATGGGGGAAAGATAGAACGTGCTAGCTTTCCCTCTTGCACAAGCACAAGCGCATCTCAAACAACATCAATTTAGCATGGAGGAAAGCTTGCACATGCTATTCTTGCCTCTTGCATAAGCATAAGCTCATCTTGAACAACATCATTCTACCGTCAAAGAAATCTAGTGTGTGCTAGCTTTCCCTTTTCAACAAGTGCATCTTGAAACAATATCATTCCACCATGGGGGAAAGCTAGTTTATGTTGGATTTTCCTCTTGCAAACTCACAAGCACATCTCAAACAACATGATTCCACTATGGGGGAAAGGTAGCACGTGCTAGGTTTCCCTCTTGCATAAGCACTAGCGCATCTTGAAAATCATCCCACCATGGGGGTAAGCTTGCATGTGCTAGTTTTCCCTCTTGCACAAGAACAAGCTCATCTCAAACAACATCATTCAATGTGGGGGAAATCTAGCATGTGCTAGCTTTCCTCCTAGCGTAATCACATCTCAAATAACAACAATCCACCATGGGGGAAATCTAGCGCATGCTACCTTTCCCTCTTGCACAAGAAGAAGCATATCTTGAGCAACATCATTCCACCATGGGGGAAAGCTAGCGCGTGCTAGCTTTCCCTCTTGCACAAGCAGAAGCACATCTCAAACAACATCATTTTAGCATGGAGGAAATCTGGCACATGTTAGTCTTTCCTCTTTCACAAGCATAAGCTCATCTTGGAAAAATATTTTATGTTGGATTTCCCTTTTGCAAAATCACAATCACATCTCAAAGAACATCATTCCACTGTGGGGGAAAGCTAGTGCATGCTAGCTTTCTCTCTTTCACAAGCACAAGTGCATCTCGAAAATCATCCCACCATGGGGGTAAGCTAGCGCATGCTAGTTTTCCCTCTTGCACAAGCACAAGCTCATCTCAAACAACATCATTCAATGTGGGGGAAAGCTATCATGTGCTAGCTTTCCCCCTAGCACAATCACATCTCGAATAACATCATTCCAACATGGGGGAAAGCTAGTGCGTGCTAGCTTTCCATCTTGCAGAAGCACAAGTGCATCTCAAACAAGCACAGGAAAAAGTAGCCTCCAAAGGAAAAAGTAGCTTCCAAATTATTTTTATCAACCCCTTTTTCTCTCTTATATGCCCCACTCATAACAATAAACTTTGTAATGATTGGAAAAGGAGTTTTTGGACCAACAATTTTCTCTTCAAGTTTTCATGCTTTTTTTTTAGCATGCTCTGCCTCTTCTTGATGTTACATTTACTTTTGAAGATATTTCACTGGTTTCATTCTCATGAACGTTAGATTTTACCCATATTATTGCGAAATTTCAACTTTGTTATCTCAAACAACAAATTGTGTAAAATTTTTCTCCTTAAGCTACATGCAATTTTTCCTATTTCCTTCTCTCAACAACCAAACTCTCTTGTCACTCATAATCCCAGTGCTCTTGTCCTCCAAAATTGAATTCAACTTCATTTGATGATTTGGATAGTAGTATTTGTGATGGACTCTTCTTCCTTTCTTCCACTTGTCTATCCTCTTCCATTCATTGTTCTCTATTTACCTTTTGTTTCTCATCCTCTAGAGCACTCTTATTTTCTTGAAAGTTTCTCTTTAGGCTTCAAGGATAACTAGTATGCTAAGACAATTGACTGAATGGTCACATTATTAATCTCATCTTCAATGGCATATGTATAGTCTCTAGAATTATTTTGTGAATTCTTTCATTGCCATCTCCTTCTATCTCAGGTTTTGTAGCTTCCTAAAAATAATTAGGGAATGAAAAACATGAAATAACTTAACCTTGAACTTGGAAACCATTTTGTCCCAAATGTGTACTTATCTTTTCCCTTCTTCTATCTATTTGGATATGAATTATCCTACCATGGGGATGCATGACCTTTCAACTTAGTACATGCAAACTTCACTCTTCTATGGTGTTCACTTTGTTCAAAATCAAAGGACCTCTCCATTTCCCCAATCCATCCTAATAAGTATTTTGGATTCAGACTTGATGAGAATGTAGGAGTCTGCATTATAAGTCTACATCTAGGATTTGTGATAGACCTTATCACTTTCTCTTCCTGAGAATTGGATTTTGTAATTTATTCTCTTGGGTCTTCCTATTACTCTCCATTGCCACTCACATCATCAAACTTACTGCAATTCGCTTTCTATGAGATTCTTCCATGACCTCCATTTTGGGAGATATTGCTCTAAAAAATCATATGATCTCATTATCAACCTCTTCATGTCCTTTACCTATCTTAACTAGTAGTCTAGTACTCTTCCTCTCCTACATGACATGTTTCTATTGATACGCAATCTCCTTCCTTTTTTGCAACTCTCCTTTATAGATTATTCTCACAATTATACCCAATAATACTCCACCAACACTTTCTTCTCCCTCAAAAAATCTACACAACAATATCCTCTTATTTGATTTGTCTCTTCTGATGTAGGAATCAACCTTCTCTAATACTATATGGCGCAACTACTAGCTGCAACGTCTAAGAGTGCACAACAATACACATAAATAAACACACAAACACATGCAATAGAAGATAATAGCACAACTTGTCTATTATGCTTAAAATTATGAGAAGTACATTTGGCACTGTTGAACTCTTGTACAGTGTACTACTACAAAATATGATGTTCAAGGAAATTTTCCAAAATTACATGTTAGGTAACAGGTTACAATGTCAATTTAGGCTTACAACAAAAGTCATGAATGGATTATTCTCCAAATCGATTTAATTGTTGAGTTTCTCACTGCACAAGTTCTTCTTTCTTCCTGAGCTTTGCACCTTCATCTTCTTCACGAGGAAATTGTATTTCTCTATGGTTGAATGGATGATATATTCCCTCCTAATGAATACCTTACGACCACTATATAAATACCATATTCAACTCCTCAACCTCCATGATTGTCCTCATGTGATTTTCCTTGTGAGACCATTGCCACACTAACCACATGAGTTGGCCACATGTGATATTTTCATTGGTTGTGGGAATTTGGGTGATTCCCCCCTTGATATCCACTCATAATACTACAACTATTTATTTAGTGAAAGATCAAACAACACATATATCCATGGCATTTTTGGTGTCCACCTCTCCAAACCCCTCCAAAAATTCATGCGGTGAGATATCCTCACTGATCGCAATTGCTAATGGATGATTATTGATTGCTTTGTAGTTTCTTACTCAATTCTCATTCTCATTCTCTCTACCAACAAGAAATAACTTCTTAATTGAAAATATGGCCTTAAGGCTGTCTCAAAACGGCCCTTAAAGTTGCCTCAGGTTGCTACCCAGAACTGAGTTATTCAACCCATAGACCTGTGGACTTGATAGTGAATTCAGAGGCCATGAAACCAGATCATATGTCAATGAATGGAGATGAGACTCTCAAATATTTGAGTTCGTCCAAGCAATATAGGATACACCAGGCTATTAGTGGCAAGTACTCTACTGATAACAATAATTCAGAAGATATATCAATTGGTAGAGTTGGTATGGGGGACATGTTGGATACTTCGGAGAAATATTTGGGAGTTCATAGGAGAGTGCTAGAGGGACAATCTTATAATGTGTCTAATCTTTCTGATACATTGGATGCTACATGGAATGTTTTCAATGTTGAATGTTCTTTTCTCCTAGTCTCTCGTATTCTTTCTTCTCCCTCATTCAATTGCAAGTTTTTCTCAAGAAGTAGAATGGGTATGTGATTTATGCTTCCAATTTTTTTTTGATGGGCATTAAAAAATGGGGAATGATATGAGAATCTTCACAGTGAGTTTGGCCCATACTATGGAGAGGAGGAAGAAGTAAAAGAAGGTGAAGGAAATGTTGTTCAAAGTGATGGTGAAGATAATAACAAAAATGATTTAACACCCTTGTCGAAACATGTGACAGGACTTGAGAGAGAGAAATGTTAGATTTTTAGTACCTTGTATAGTGTCCCTGAGTATGGATCTATCTCTGGATGCTGTCTCTAGGGTCTGCGCAACTATCTTTGTTGTTGTAATTGTGATGTGTTTGCAATGTAGGGTTTCTGACTGATGTTTATGTATAATATGGAACCATATAAGAATGCACAATTCTCGGGCAATAGGAGCCTTAACTCTTATTTTATTAACTGAAGTAATGACATAATAATGAAATGAAAAAATGACAACAACTCTTCAGTGGATCTATATAGTTCAGATCGGCACTTGAATACACACAACAATATATGCTAATAACTAAAATAAATAAGCAAGGAATCTGATCTGGATGATATGCTCCAAATGTGGAAGATGTCTAGATGACTGCTGTCAGACTACAAAAAGACACAAAAACGCTGCAACTACTGCATGCACTGGAAAACTCACCCTGGGAGCTCTGGTGCTCTTCTATTATTAACTGATCTAGATGATATGCTCCAAATGTGTATGATGTAATTTAGACTGTTGTCGGACTACAAAAAAATACACAAAAAAAGCTACAACTGCTACATACACTGGCAAACTCACCCTGGGAGCTCTAGTGGTCAGAATAATGTGAAATCTATCTCTGAGGGGTCGCCCTAGTGCCTGCAAAAATTGCCCTTCCTAAGCAAGATTGAAACTGCTCTATTGGACTCCACACAAACCCCGAATGGATCTGCTGCTAAGTGCACTCGAATTGCTATTGTAGGGGGTCGCTTTGATGGTTTTTGCATCATAATAGGTCAGAAACTATCTCAATGGAAGCGCCCTGCCTCCTACTGATCTCTAATGGAAGGAGTTTGAGTATTTCAGAGAGGTTAGGAAGATGTGACTTACTCCAGTGATGAAAACCCTCAAATCCTCAACGTTGCAACTCAACAATGCACTGGATACATACACAAACTCTGGATGGCTCTGTGAGCCTACTCTAAAGTGCAATAGAAGATTTGGATGATCTCCTCAGAAGACTAGGGAGTGTCTTTCAACTCTGAAACCTGTCATAGTGAGTGGTTTCGTCCAGAACACCACCAAACAATTCAATGAAGTCGCCTGACCTCCTCTGGACTATGATTTCAAAATTTGTATATGCATAATGAGCAATTAGGTCAGATCTCAACTTTAATACCCCCGATGATCTAATTGTGATTTAACCCCAACTGAGAGTTTTTCTTTACCCCAAGTCATATTAGGGTTTTCTCTTTAATCCTTTTCAACCCCCTTTCCATCTAATTCTTCATTGTCTTAGGATAAAGTGGATTTTCCTAAGTTTGGGTCAAATATCCTCCTTATTTTTCCTTTTTCCCTAACAGCAAAATGACTATAGCCTACGGGAAAGTATAGACTACTCAGTGAACTTTGTCTAGGATATTCAAGAAGATGGGAACATCACAGTCTCCCCTTCATGAAATTGCTTTTCCTCAAGCAAGATCAAATCTGGGTGCTGCAGAATTTGCTCCCCCTCCCAAGTGGCATCCTCCACCGGGAGCCCTCTCCATCGGATCAAGCACTCTTTGATGACTCTGCTCCTCAGTGGCCTCTCCCTGTGCTCCAGTACCTCCTTTGGCACTAGCTCCAACTTCCCTTCCTCATCCAAGGGTGGAAATTCCTCAGAAATAGACACCTACTATCCCACTGCCTTTTTTAGGCATGATACGTGGAAGACATTATGAATCCTGCTACCTATTGGCAGTTCCAACTCATAAGCCACCTCTCCCACTCTTAGTGATCCTGTATGGCCCGTAGAACCTAGGCTTCAGCTTCTCTGCTCCGCTCCTCTTCAAGGAGGATTTTTTGTATGGTTGTAGTCTCAAGAAGACCAAGTCTCCTACCTTGAAACTGTTCTCAATCCTCTTCCTATCTGCATACATCTTTCACTGGTTCTGTGTTGCATGTAGATTCTCTTTAACTTATTTGAGAATCCACTAACTCTCCTCGATACAATCCTTGGCCCTGAGGACCCTGCTGTCTCCAAACACTGTCTCAAAGAATGAAGGTGTGTCATACCCGTATAGTGCTCTTAAGGGTGACATCCTAATAGACATATGACATGTCGTGTTGTAATAGTGTTCCCCCATGTGTAGCCATCTAACCCAAGTGTGTTGCTACCCTCCCACGTAGTTCCTCAAATACACAAGAACTTGAATTTCATTGTTTCCCTGTTTTGGATGTCAACCAAGCACAAAGGAAAAGGCCATTGTGTTGATGATGTGCTACGGTGGTTGCATTGGCTCTATGATTTCACCTAGCACACTCATAATGTATATTCTAGAGTAGGTAGGAAAAATGATTAAGATCCTTTAATAATTAGTATAACATGAATAATCTCTTGTATGCACTAGAATTGATTTCATATTGCCATTGGCATTGATGGTTGTACCTTGCTTTGTAAAAGACAAATTTTGATGTTAGTGTAGTGTGTTTGCTAGATGTGGAGGTCATTGTTAACAAGTAAAAGATGAGATTCTAAGATTCTCATACACTCCCAAGAAGAGAATATGTCTCCAAGTTAGAGCCATTCATTGCCCCTTATTTTGCATGAAATGTCAAGCATAAACATATGCCCTGATGTTGTCACATACAATTCCCTTATTGATGGTTTATGTAAGGAACAAAAATGGCAGTTGGCCACCAAAGTTCTACATGAGATGCTAGATAAGGGGTGCAATCTGAATTTTATCACATACACTATTGTTATTGACAATCTTTGCAAAGAAGGAAGGCTTTAGGAAGCTCTTGGGTCGTTAGATGTTATGGTCCAAATAGGCAATCTGCCTAATGAAACCACATACAATACACTTATAAATGGATTTTGCAATGTTGGTAATCTAGAGAAGGAAGGGGAACTTCTTCAAGAGATGCCAGAGAGAGGTTGCAGACCTGACCTAGTTAGCTATAATACATTAATACATGGACTTTGCAAGCATAATAGGATAGACAAAGCTCAATATATCTTCTATGTGATGCAAGGCCAGGGTCAGAGCCCTAATGTTGGCACATACAACACATTAATGATTGGACTCTGCAAAGTGGGTAATCCAAAAGAGGCAATACAATTATTTGAACAGATGAAAGATAGAGGTCATGCCCCTGATATGATTTCATATGCCACCATCATGGATTCACTATGCAAGGCAGGCACACCCCAAAAATCCAATAGAATATTGCATGATCTCCTTAGGATGAAGACGGTCTAAGAACATTTTTAGGCATCAATGGGGCTGCTGAAACAACTTTTTTGAAACATATTGATGAGCTATAAGTTGAGCCTAGTTATGGTAAGGGAAAAAAGAGGAAAATTTGGCAACCTCTTGCTAAATTTACCCACGTCCCCCACATTGGGGAAACCTTTCCTCGCATTTCACCAAACTGGGAATCAGTGTGATGGCATTAGGTCTCGTTCATAATGTGGGGCATCTGATCAAGGGCATTGATCAAGAGAATTTATAAGTTTCTAATTTTATGACTAAATTTCTCTAGATCTTCTCTAGTTGGGGCGAAAAAACTAGGGCAAAAACCAATTTTACTATAAATAATGTTACTTCTGTAAATTAGATGATAAAAAAACAGATGATTTGCGTACCTCCAAAGAGAGGATTCCCATATGAAGATGCCGCCAAAATGAGGATGCTCAGATTGTTGTTCTACGTGCCTTTCCCCTTGCGTTGTTGCTTGCAGTCTACCCAATAGCCAAAATCAGGATGACCAAATCTCTATTTTTCTTCAACACTCAACTCTAGTGTGGTTCTTCAACTCCCGAATTTCCAACTTCGCTCCTTGTAATTAATTTGGTTAAGATGCTTTTTAATTTAGGTTAAATTGTTGTTTCTTAATTTTTCCCTTTTATCTGGGGGTAGTGGAGATAATAGGAAAATATTAATAATATTAATAAAATATTAACGATATCCATGTCCATTGTTTGCTTGAAGTGAGATATGCTTCGTATGCATATTGGTTAACCTCATTGCAATGGTTTGAACTTTGAAGTGATGGCTCACATTGCTATATATTCTTTGGCTCATC